>JAOYSI010004422.1:0-14334 GCA_025775065.1 Hiodon alosoides
ATTCCGAATTTATTGATTTAAAATAACAAGGTTATATTGTCAATGTGTCTCTTCGAATTTTTGTATTAAATGAAACTGAGAGAGATTAGTCATATCGGATAATTTGTATTAAAAATGCAGGCCTTGCCTTAGTGACCATTTCTGTTTTCTAAAACAAAATTCAAGGTGTCAGTAGAATGTGTTATTTCACACGTTCAAACCAGTTAATTGAATCAGATGAAAATTCTTGACCAAATGTGTACTGCGCTGTTTGTTTAAGTCACGATCAAAGTAGATATTTCACGCTTTGGAGATAATGGGAGTTCCGAACACTTTAATTCCAATAAACACATTCCGAAGTGCCAATTTTAACGCGCGGCTATCGTGGCGGATGCTTGCCGAGTTAGATAGCTGTATATTCGTCATGTTTGCGTAAATCAAAAGGAAGAACCAAATTAAACTTAATGTGGTTAAATGGGGGAAACTGGTAAGCTATCGCTTAAGTGTCTACTAAGGTAGGAACGGCGCCTATTGTTTGTGAAAACTTTTACTTGGGTGGTTGGGTGTTGTCAAAACAAATAACCTTATTTTATTTTTTATATATGTTTTTTTTTTTTTACGCAATTTACGCCAAACGTTCACTTACTTGAACGAAACCATTTCCACCGAGAAAGCGGAGAAATCATACTTTCATAGTCTTCTCAAAAACTATGTTTCTAAAAAATAAGTCGGAACGTCGGTAATGACTCTCGTGTAAGTCTGAGAACTAAATCATTGTGGACCCAATAAAGATATTTTTTACTGTTGCAATCTTATTCACGCTATATCAATATTGTTTTACTATGTTGTTATTGTAATAAATAGCATAGACATCTTGAATACCATTTGTAATTGGTCAAATATAAAAATAGGACAAATAATAAAGAAAAAGTGCATTAGTTCGTATGAATTTAAAATTGTAAGCAACACAGGAAGGCCTATGGAATCTTCTTCATAGAACAGCCTTAAACTTTCTGAAAATCCTGATAAATTCTGAAAAAAGATTAATCTGGTACAAAAGTATCTGTATTATTATCATCATTATTAATTATTATATGTTACTTCAAAATGAGAAGTAGATAAAACCTAGTGATACTTGTCTAGAGGCGCAACTATTATATTTATTTATTTAATTTATTTAATAATACTGTATCATTTATAACTGAATTCAATAAAATATTTAAACAACTATACCATGCTGTTAACACATCTAGACTATATATAGGCCTAATACTGTTACAATGGAAAAGTAACCGGAAAAATGGGGCAGTGTTTTGACAAATGTCTATAACACAAATTTATTATAACATAGTTAACCCTTAAACCATAATCCGGTTTATAAATGTTTAGTGTCGTAATTTTATCGTATTGGTTGTATCCTGAATGGAATTCCGCAATAGAGAGCCAGAAATAGTCATATCTTTGGCTAAAACAGAATAATTGAGGGCTGTACGATAGTATCTTCCAACGAGTTATTCAAATGAGAACGACAAAGGAAACTATAATCTCAGGCACATGATCGAAAATAATCTGACTGCATGCGAACAAACTGTGCACCAAATTTAACAAATCGTAAAAACTTGAGTGAGATTGAACGCAACAAGCACCCAAGTGCCTAAACACATATCCAAGGGCTACGAAAACTGCATATGTCTACCTCGGCAAAAATAAGGAAGAAAAAAAAAACAAGGAAATAATAAAACCTTACGAACACCTCGACAATAAAGGTTACTTTAGTATTATACGTCCATTGAAAATATTTATTGAACGTGGTTTTTCATCCGGAATCTTTTTTATTTTGCAAACTGACGAAGACACTGGACGAGTTTAATATTTGCGTTTGTCAATATATTTTATTCTTCTTTCCTCACATCATATTAAATATCTCATTGAACCCTAATGCTCTTTTCTCAACATTCCTCAAATGTATTGCGGTCGAAACAGATCACCGATCCCTTTGTACCAATTGCTTAAAACTTCGGAGACAGTCGACTGAACTGCAAAGGGATGCATGATATAAATCTTATTTTGATTAGTTTTCTTTCACACTGTAGATCGGGTATTTGCGATTTCCCTACGCACCGCGGAACTGTAGCAAAACTGCTCCCGTCACTTGAGTTAATTCCACTAAGGAACTTTTCAACGAAATTATCAGAACTCAACGATCTCAAATCCTCTGTTAATGCCTCACCTGCTATAGTTAATGTAAGTTGCAGAGCCGCGACGTATATTATTCATTATATTTCAAATGCTCAGTGACCAGTCCAACCCATCTAACTTCTGCATGGTTTCAAATTCTCAAAACGTTTTCTATCAGTTACCTTGACCTGTCAAAAAGAAAAAGGAGGTACACAGTATGGACAAAAGTATTGGGACGGAGCTTTTATGACATCCCACTCAAAATCCATAGGTATTAATATCAAGTCGGTCCCCCCTTTGGAGCTATAACAGCTTCCACTCTTGTGGGAAGGGCTTCTACAAAATGTTGGTGTGTGTCTGTTGGAATTTTTGCCCATTCGTCCAGAAGAGCATTTGTGAGGTCAGACAGTGATGTTGGACGAGAGGGCCTGGGTCGCAATTCCACCAGTGAAGTTCTTCCACACCAAACCCATATCCAACCATGCCTTTATGGACCTTGCTTTGTGCACTGGGGCACAGTCATGCTGGAACTGAAAAGGGCCTTCCCAAAACTGTTTCCACAAAGTTGGAAGCACAGAATTTTCCAAAATGTCTTGGTAAACTGAGGCATTAACATTTCCCTTCAGTGGAACTAAGGGGCCTAGACCAACCCCAGAAAAACAACCACATAGCATTATCCCTCCTGCACCAAACTTTACAGTCAGGCAGCAGTCAACAATGCAGTCAGGCAGGAAACATTTTGGCATTCGCCAAATCCAGACTCGTCCATCAGACTGCCAGATAGAGAAACGTGATTCGTCACTCCACAGAACACGTTTCCACTGCTCCAGAGTCCAGTGGCTTGCATACAGCTGCTCGACCACGGAAACCCATGCCATGAAGCTCCCGGTACACAATTTTTGTGCTGATGTTAATGCCTGAGGTTTGGACTTTTACGCACCATGCACCCCAGCACTTGGCGACCCCGCTCTGTAACTTTACATGGTCTGCCACTTTGTGGCTGAGTTGCTGTGGTTCCTAAACGCTTCCACTTTGCAATAATACCACTTAGTTGATCGTAGAATATCTAGGAGGGAAGACATTACACAAACTGACTTGTAGCAACGGTTGTATCCTATTACAGTACCACGCTTGAATTCAGTGAGCTCTTTAGAACAACCCATTCTTTCACAAATGAAACACCTGAATTCAATGATTAAGAGGAGTGGCCCAATACTTTTGTCCATATAGTGTATATGTAGGCACAATTTAAAATAAGGCTTGCCCGTTTCAAAACAACAAAAACACCAAGAGCAGAAGCAATAGGCATTCCAGGGTTTTATTAGTGTAGTCTCCAGAATTAGGGAGCTAAACTGAACATTTGATAACAAAAACACGTTTCATTCTCTTCTAAACCCACTTCCCGGTTTCACATCCCTTTATTTAAAAAAAAAAAAAAAAAAAAACAGCCCTACCCAACCCCACTTTACATCTAGTCCTTACCTGTCGCAGTACCGCCTTTGCAAAGAACAACCAGTTACATGGTGAATATACTACACAGAACAGTGGACGACGGCAGAGTGACAATTTGCATTAAGTTTACTTTGGGATAAAAGTGAAGGATGCAAGATCCACCAAGGCATCCGGACTCATGGTTTCTGTGGATTCCTTTCAGACACTTAAAAACAGTGACATCACTGCTGGCTCAATCCAGCGCCCAGCAGCTTTCCTCTGTAGAGAAAGAGACACAAAGGCCAGCTTGGGAGCAGCTTCTGGAGTAGAGCTGTGAGGATGTTTGAGTGGCACACAGAGTTTATCTCCACTTGTTTCTGTGCTTACCGGTAAACCAAATTTCGAGGAGAACATGGTCTTTTAAATCTAACTGGAGAATCCCGAACCAAACGATGTCACCCAACTGCGTCCCTCAGTTTAGCATTTTCCTCAATGCAGATATGAGTATCAAATAAAAAGTGTGCAATGATGCTTGGAGAGAGAAAAACAAACCTTCATATGTATAGCATTTCTTTACCAATAAATATACCCTTCTCTGTGTGTATGCAAGTCTGTATTAACACAAACTTAAACCCTGCGCGAAACTTTGTAAATATCCAGTAAACACACAGTTCTCCATTACAGTGCACAGCAGGAAGCATGATACAAAATAAACAGAACAGGGCTCACTCCAGGGGGTGAGGGAATATTGAGGACTTTGGTTCAGGATTTCCAGGCGTGATTTAACTACAGGGTTACACAACAAACAATATATAAAATTATTTTGGAGGGACAGATTCTAGAGACAATGGTGATGAGCAGATGTGGAGGAACATGTGGAAGCAACAAGCACCTCTGACCTGCAAGAACTGCCCCTTCTGTCTGATAATTATCTGTATTGTGACTCATAGCTGCAACGCAGTACATTTCCCCGACTTTTACAAAAAGAATAAGTTAGCAATAAAAAAAATGCAATTAAACCGTAACAGATGGGTGAATGTGTCGCAGCGTCCAGTGCAGTGGCTTGAGAGGACAGCCAAAGTAAGGGCGAGAGTGACGGTGTGAAGAGGGAGGGCGAGTCAGACTGGAAAACCGAAGGCCACCCCTCGCCAGAAGGTTGTTGAGCACAGCCCACACCAGCAGTAATGTAGCCAGCCAGACGTTTCCAGGAACACTTCAACATGAAGCTACCACAGGTTGAGAGGAGTGCATGGTGGAACGTCGTCACTCGGCAGCTTTCAGAGAGAAGGACAGCTTGGGCCGGGACTTCCCCTTGCCCAGGATGACCTTCTGCTCCTCCTTCTGCTGCCGCTGTCTCTCCTGCTCCAGTTTCAGCCTCTCCTCGTGGATCTTTCTCTGCTCCTCCACGATCCTTAGCTGCTCCTCCGCCTGGGGAAAGTGGCACACATGGGTTCAGGCAAGGACAAAGTCACCTAACCCTCTATTCTCAAACATGTTATCACTGTTTACTGTAACATCAGCTGATCCTGTTAATTTTCAAGTCAAATGAACATAAGTAACCCAAAGGGGAACGCAAGAAGGTTAAAAACATCCAAATGGCATCGACCGACGATCTGAGAGAGAAACTACACGGCGAGAACCTCGTGACCATGCAAACCCATGATGGCTGTGGCCTGACAAGGCAACCTCTTGACCGTTTCTGGTCACCACAGGGCGACTCGGAGGAGGGCTCAACAGCATATGGATTTGCACAGCATGTTCAAGTCCAGTACAATTGGGCAATCTGTTCCAAGAGATTTGAACGCATACTGGGGAGCAGAGCACTACTAATGCATTCTCCCCATGTGGTTCTTTTTAAAAACATGAATAATGGACGAATAATGTCACCGTGGAAATCATACATTGCGTGCAGATATCACATAATCCTGGATGAGCTGGTAATTGCCTTATTTTGTTTGGCCAAGACCAATAATCAACCTTTGGTTGGTGTATGTCTAGCTACGCCCTTGCAAGATAAATAATAAAAAACCTTGAATAAGTGTTGACATCTACCTTTAACACACACTTAAGGGACAGTGAGAAAAAGTCTGGAGCACAAATACAATCAGCTTACCAGTCTGGCCTGAGCCTCAGTGATCTTCCGGTTATTCTCCTCCAGTATTTTCTCAAGCTCCTCCCTTTTAGACCGTTCTTCTTCCTAAAGGGGGGGGACACGACAGTGCGTTACACCGTGCACTGGTGACCTTCCCCACTCTCACTCCCGCTGCCTTGCAGTTCCACTCACCAGCCACACAGGGAGGTCTTCGAAGCAACTCTCCTAGCTACCACATGACATTCTCATCAGAGCGCCACTGCAACGTAGCAGCAACGCAGGGAGGACGTTGTGTGCTAGCTGGGTCAGAATCTCACGCTCTCACACACAAAAAAAAAAAAAAAAAAAAAAAAACAGAAATCTCTCCATGAGTGACATAAACCCTGCCCACTTCAGAATCACACTCAAACCCCACCCTTCAACATCTATTCATAAATGTATAAACATTCATTCATATACGCAAACATACGTCACCAATTTGCCCTTTTTTCTAAACACAATCATCACAAGCAAGAGAAAGGCAAAAAAAGATTGAATAGTTTTGGCTCACCAATATTTGAATACCTACGCATTTCCTGGCCTGTGTACCTACAACTCCTTTAACCATCAGCATTAAAGGTGAATATTTACTGTCTGGTCCAGTGTGTCCCGCAGAGAGGGAGACGTGCTTCCTCGGACGCCAAGTGCACCGGCTTCCCCTCTACAACTGATCTGTACCATTAGCAGGTGCAACACGACTCTGCAGCCCACTTTATTCGCTTTTATCAAACATAGAGTGCAGTACCGGGATGGGGCATGGCCAGGGGGGTCAAGGGGGGAGGAACGCAGACCACTGAGGCCAATGGAGTAAGAGGAACAACAAAACAAAACAAAAAAGGGTCAAAAAAGTTATCAGTTCTAAGGCAAACAATTCAAGAGGAAAAAGCACAGATGAGGGGGTTAGTTATTACATAGGTCATGAGGGCTAACACCTCAGCACACATTGTCAATATAGCGTCTAGTGAACAGGAAGGAGAGGACCATGGCTACCCTCAGCGTCTCGGGGAATGGGCTTTAATGCAAATTTTGACCGTGGGAGGATGGGAAAGAATAACTGAAGAACTGACTCTTCTGTCCGGCTGCTTGTGATCTGATTAGGAGGGACAGAGAAGGTACAGTCCACCCTGTTTGCAACACGTACTGGCCAATCCCTGCGATAACTAGGGTCGCCAAGGAGTTCATTCAGCCATTCATTTCAAACAAGCCTGATGAGAAACCGAGCCCACATTAGCCACGCCGGTTTCAATGGCCTCCATGTTAAACAGTGGAATTGTGTGGATGAATATACAAACATACATCCCCAGCTTGTGAGCGACAGCATATGCTTAAAGCAGGAATTTTAGCTACATGTAGTCGTTTTGTGAGGTGGAAGGGCGAAGTGGCCACAAACGGTGCAGTCTGGTCTCTCTGTAAGCCAAAACAACACTGACACACTTCCTGTAGCTTCTCAAAGGACCCTCCGATAGTCCATATCTGCTTTACTGGACTCGTATTCAGAAACAAGGCACTAAACACAGTTGGAGGACTGAGGGGCTTGACCCCTTCGTGGATCTTTCAGCGAGTCGAGTTTCTGCTGGGGGGAGAGTAATGGAAAACCGACCCTACAGGGAAAAGTACGACAGTATCAAAAATGTAAAAATGTACAGAAGATCAGACAGAAAGAAACGGTACGGGAAAGCAAAGTGTCAATTTGCAAATGCATTTTATTGGAGACAATAAGGACGCATTACAATAATGATCACTTTAAAAAAACGGGACTGGGGGTGGGGAGAAACTGACAGGTGATGCCAATAATTCACAGAATTAAGCCATGGCAAAAGTTTCAATTTACCCCAAAGTGGTCTTTTTAGGGTAATACAACACAATTACGCTGCCCATCAGAAGCTTTACTCAAGACCAAAAGGGAGAGCACCTGAGCAGACGGTGGCAGTGCCACAGCGTAAAACAGCCCTCCACAGCTTGTTGGAGCGCAGTTGCTTCTCCAAAAGCCCTTTAGAGAAGCAGCAAAAGCCAAAAGCACAGACCGTTTCCTTCCTTTCCATCCCACTGTGAAAGTTTTGCCATGGCGCTCCCCAGGAGAGGGGCCTGCCTGCGTTCCCAACGACCGAGCGTTACCTCTCTGGCCTTCTGGGCGGACAGTTCAGCCTGCCGCTGCCGCTCCAGCTCCTCCAGCAGCTGCCGCTCCATGATGCGCTTGGCCTCCTCCACCCGCCGCAGCACCTCCCGCTCTATCTCGTCCTTGCGCTTCTCCAGCTCCTCCTCCACGCGCTTGGCCACCAGCTCCTCCACCCGCCTCGCCGTCTCTTCCTCGATCAGCTTCTCCTCGATCTCCTGCTGGCGGCTGTGTGGGTTGGGGGTCATGTACGGGACACTTTAGCCAATAGCCCAATCAGGAGCGTTCCCCCGGGCCATTAAGATCCGGGGGAAAATCAGAGACAGAGATGATCCCATGCCTCATTAATTGAATTTCTCGAAGGCCGGTAAAAAGCTTGGGTCACACAACGGATTTCAGCTGACACAAAAATGCATTTTTAAAAGTCACCACACTTAATAGGTACCAGCTTACAGGAACACATACACACCCAATTAGAGATGAAATTTGTCGATTACTAGCTCATCACAAGCCATTTTAAGGTCAGGATCCACTCCAGTCCTGGGGGGCTCCCATGCAATTCACAGGAAACCTGTGAGCTTAAGTTTAACCCAGAGTTGAAACATAAGCACTAGAGACAAAGCAGCTCAGGGCTTCCCGATGACCAGCACAGTGAGAGCGCCTCGTGTCTACAGTCATCCGGCAACCCGCATTGCCTTCCTTCTTCAGACTGCTGGCTCACGCGAGGGATTCACACTGCAGGTCACTATCATGCGCTCAGGACCCCAGAAACACTGCTGTGTGGCAGTCCCATGACACGTGTTTGAGTGTGTGAGAGAGGGGCCGGGAATTAAGCTTTTTGTGCAGATGCCAGTGCATTGTAAGAGTTTAGGATTATAGAGTAGAGTTTACACACCCCACCAATTCAGAAGCAGTGTGTGGGATCCAGCGAAAGAGGCTCCAGTCAGGATAAGAACCAAAACAACACAAAGAGGGGCATTGTGTTTACCCTTAAACAGTTTAAGCTGTACTGCAAACAGGAAGCACCGACAGCCTGCCACATGGCTACTGGAGCGAGAAATCTATTCTTTACTCCTGCTTTATTTTGGTGTTCCTTTTTAGTCACAGAGAACTTAAAACCGCAAGACCTATCTGGTGTCCGGTAGGGTTCTTTTGTTTGGCCATCCCGTTTAAAGTGGTGGGTAATGCCCCAAGGAAGGCCTCTGATGTACACAAGAGGAGCAGAAATACCACAGGAATCTGCATTAACTGACAATCGGCCCTGAAGCAAAGCTGTACAACATCTGCCTTTCCTCACTGGGCTCTGCAGACTGGCTCAAAAGAAAGGCGAGGGGTGGAATTCTAATGCAACATTCGCTCAAACCGTCTGCGAGGGGTCAGCTCAGAGCACTGGCCAATCTAATTCTGTCCACCTGCCATCTGCTTGAAGAGCGCCAAACCGGCAGGCCAACGCGCGGGAAATCCAAGCACATAAACACCAGGATCAGAGCTCAGTGCCTGAAGAACTGCAGGTTAGCAAGGAAGCCTATTAGGGTTCACATGGTTACTAAAGTTAAGCCAAGCCTCATGCACACACATAAAAAGTTGCATTTACTTAATTGTAACACCTGAAAATTCAACCCTGGTCTATGCACATTAACTGCTATTATGCTACCAATTACGCAGTACCTATACAATTTGTACCCATGGTATTATATCTTCCCCCGTAAATCGCCTTGGCTTTATAAGTGAAAACCCATTGCATTGGCCAGCTGCACAGACGAAGCTGATCGATGGGGTGGGTTGAAGGTCTGAATTCAGCAGCTCGGGAACAGACCAGGGCACCAGCTGCCGGAGCAAAGGCCGGGGAGGTGTCAGTTGAACCACTGTCGGGCTCCACTGTTTGCATGGGTCCTCACAGATGCACACAGCCTTGCTAACCCCTCCACCTCTGGCAAAACTGCAACTTGACTTGCTCCACTGGCTTCTCCCAAACCCCACTCTGTTTGAGACAACATGGCCAAACCTTGCTGCAAATGCTCCTTTTTATAATGCTTTAAAAACCTGGAACACAATGCTAGTGCCCATGGTGGAGATGGAAGTAATTCATCCAGTCTTAAATCAACAGGAATACATAACTTAAAGTGTTTATAGTGAGAATAATTGTATGTTATGCTAAAGGATTTTAGCTTTGACCTGAAAAAAATGTACAGATTAAGCTGCATTAACTTTAGGTTCAGTCTAGTGATATTTAGTAAGAGTCAACTTTAAATTATAGGTACAGCAAAAAAAACTGTCGGCATTCATGTACCACTACCCAAATTACATAAAATGGTGGTGTATAGTCTTAAAATGAAATATTTAGCTGGAAATAAACAAGTCAAACACCATTCCTTTATAGCTAAACACTAGGCATAGTTCATTGATTCGGTTCAAAAGGAAGACGAGACTACTCTCACATCTCCTCAATGAACCTAGAAATAAGCACATTTAGTTGCAACGCCCACGATAACATGAGCCTATTCTTACGTTTGGCCATCGCTATCGCTCAATGATTATTCAAACATGTCCGATAAATGATTTGAATTACTTTGTAGGTCACTCGTAAAAGGAGTCTAGCTTGTGGTGAGGTTAGGTAGGCCACCATTCAAGTTACATCAAAACTGGATGAATTAATGAAGCAAAATGATATCCATCGACTATCGGTTGGAGATGAAACTATTGTCTTATGTTTTATCGAGTAAACAATATTGGTTATGTACACAATGGTAATAGATTATGGGACTAATTTGATTACAGAAAGCCAACGAACGTTTACACACTGGCGCAGTGTAGGCCCAAAATCACTTCATCTTAGTGTTTATGTCATTCAATCGCGCTAAATTGATTTTCATAACTATGGTTCGTGCCAATTTTTTCGTGCTACACACGATTACCTAGCACTGCTTAGGGCATAATAAAACGGCAATACACTTAAGCAATTGTTACAATTTGTTATTAAATGAAAACGTGAAGTTTTGAGGCTAATTTAGCGGTGGAAAACGGTTAGCTACGAAGCTACTGGAATGACGCGCGTGGCACTCACATTTTCCTCTGCCTTTCCAATTCGGCCTTTTTCTCCTCTTCTTCCTTTTTTTGTTTTTCATCCAGGGCACTTCTCTTACTTAGCGTCCGCCCAAATATATCGATCCTTTCGGGGGGCGATGAGGCTTTATCCCGATCCCTTTCTCTCTCCCTGCGGGATGAGGCTGTGTTTGTGCGGGATGAAGATCTTGATTCCCGGCGCCGATTTTTCTTTGCCTCGTGTGACTTAGACCGTTTTTTGGCACGCTCCTTGTCTCTAGACCGAGATCGACTGCGTTTCTTACTGTGTTTGCTGCTTTTCGAGTGTTTCGAACGGGACGAACTGCGACTACGCGAGCGACCCATGATCACCCCTTCAACTATTACTAATCACTGAGCTTTAATTGTTTATAGGGCGAAATTAAACCTTTACAAAACACAATCTACTGCTGAATGTATTATCTTAACGTATGCTGCTAAAAGACAGGCTTATTTAGGAGATATCCAGACAAACTTGCTAATTTGTACTACCCAGATAACTTACTTTATTCAGGCAAGATGGCGACAATCTCCTTTCTCCCAACATGCGCTGCGGTCGGGTTTTTCCGACCGTTTTCGTGTTGTCGTAGAAACGACGATTTTCCGACGCGACATTCATTGGAATGAGCTGGCCTTCCTAGGTTTTGGGGTGAGACCTAAGTTTTTTTTAGACTAATATCAATACAATTTAAATTCAAAAGTGGTAGGATTAAATTGCTATATTTCAGTCAGTGGATTTATGACATTATGACGTAAGGTTTTTTCAAAGACCTATTTGAAATTAAGTAATTAATAATACTTTTAAGTAGCATTATTTAGAAACTGGAGATTTAAAAAAATGCAAAAAACTATATTTGATCTTTATTTGAACCCATTTCTTATCTTAATGATTGAAAGTAGGTCTAGCTATCTGACAGAAGATAAGACAGAATCAATTTATAAGTCATGAGCTATAGAACATTAAGAACTATAAAAAGGAACATTGTCACAGTCCTGAAGTAGTTCAGCTTCTCCTCTACATATAAAAATCGTTTTGACTATTTCTTATTTTTCACCCAAATACATTTCATATGTATACAGCTGTGTTTACGTTTTTTAGCACAGTTTATTATTATTATTTTCTTAGGGAAATGCTCACTTTTCTATATTGATTAAAAACACCGCTATACTCCAGTACACTGTAATTTGTAGGTAGTCAAGGATAGTGTAAAGTGTTTTTTAAGTGTTGGACTTCAATAAAGTGGTGATGGGAGAAGGTAAACGTGTCTCTGGCGTGAAGCGACAGTCTTGTGCTTATTTTATTCTCCATTCACAGCTTCTGAGCTGATTTCCTCTACTCTCGCTGTTAAAAGATTCATGAAGGGCCTTCACAGTGTGGCTCGTCACTGCAAGACAACGCAGAGCAGCACTTCAAACCTTTTTTGATGAATAATAGAGAATGTTATGTAAGGTAAGAACATCACTAACATGACACCTAGTTGCTATAAAGCCTCTGCAAATATGACACGACAAGGTATTAAAATGATTGTTGAAAGGGTTTTTTTTTCTGCATATGGATAATGTTCTGCAGGTTGAAAAGTTTGCGGCAAGCATTTGTGCTGATAGAAGGCCATTCTTGACCTGGGTTTTTTGACCTGAGAGATGTATCAAGAGTGTATATTCTGCTGTACCACTAATTGAAAGGGAACAACCAAAAAAAATAATCATGTTAACATAAATTATATATTTGAATTAATTTTTGTCCAAAATTTTTATATTTTCATGCATTAATGTTCATTTGTACCTTGGATCTTTTCATCTGAAATTGAATATTACAGGTAAATGGTGATTGACCCCCTCAAGGCGAGATAATATGTAGTGTCCTGTCATTTTAGGTGACCGAAAGAGTGGCAACCTGTCCGGAAGAGGATGCAAGACTTTCCTGCCACACGTGGTCTATAAAACAAGTGGCTCAGGAGGAACATGCAGTTCCAAGGCCTCTGAACGTCTGTGGGAATGATGTCTTACTGTCAGGTGAAATGAAAATGTATCATCGTGATGAAGTTTGGTGTGGAAAAGGTTATTCATATATTTAGTTCAAACTCATTCCCACTGTTTTATTTATAGCAGGGTGCCCATTATGCTTTGGGAGTGCTCTACGTCTACAGGCTGAATAAGTACTTGTTAGGAGTTACCTTAAAATGGCTAGAGGCTGCGCAAAGTCTGTGGCCTGAAATACTGGCCCTAGACCACAGTGCCCCACACTTCATCACAATACATATAAAATGTGTGTATGTGATTTGTTTTGTGTGTGTGTGTGTGTGTGTGTGTGTGTGTGTGTGTGTGTGTGTGTGTGTGTGTGTGTGTGTGTGTGTGTGTGTAGCTATGGTGAGATCACCATGAAAACTCTTCCAAACATAATTCTCAAATTTGTTCTTGTAATGTTAGCCACAACAGTAGTTTTTTCCAACCAGAGAAACAGTTTAATAAAGAGTTATGATTCAATATATGTAAACGTTTTGTGTTCGTCATATTCTCCAGAATGGAAAATGAAGTGTATCAGAGCTAAGAATGACCTCCTAGAATCTCATCAGCTTGCATCATAGATTAAAGAAACACACTGATGTGAACAGCTATTCAAACACTAACACCACATGTCTTGCCAGCTTTCTTCCAGTACTTTTAAAGACTATTTTAGTCATTTTAGTTAATATATGTCTGTAGTTTTGACCCTTAACTGGAGGAGAAATGCCACCAAGATGGAATTCTTTAGTCTGTTGCTGTTTGTGTGGGGGAGGACTGCTGAATGAACCACCCTTGCTTTCACAGTCTCCTGAACTCTATTGTTGATACTGGAATACTTTAAATAGTTGTCTTTAGAACTGGCAGAGCTTTAAAAGGGAGGCACGTTATACGCAGGTATGGAATTTAGGACTGGAAATTCAAGGAAGTTTTATCTGTAGGACGCTTGAATGAATATTATGATTCTTTTTCAATATAAATATGAAATTGTCTTGAGGCATTTCAATATAATGTCTGTAAAATATAATATATTATAAATGAATATGCTAATACCATAATTCATGATATTTAGTAATAATGGGATCGTGCCAATACCTCCTGAGTAGAAACCAACAGGTTAATTAAAAGTTTATCTTTTCAATGTATCTGACCAAAGACTTTTTCAGAGAGTGATTTCAGGCATTTGACCCTGCCCCCGCTATTATTCAGAGGAAAATGAGTGACAAACACATGATCTCTTCTAAAAGGGTTGGACATTGTTACATTGTCATGTTGATTTCTCAGGGGTCTTCATTGAAAGGGCTATTGGACACTGAGAGGGGAGACATGAAAAGAAAGTACTTTTTTGTGCTGTGTGTGTGTGTGTGTGTGTGTGTGTGTGTGTGTGTGTGTGTGTGTGTGTGTGTGTGTGTGTGTGTGT
>JAOYSI010004423.1:0-13794 GCA_025775065.1 Hiodon alosoides
ATATGTTTTAATGTGTTTTAATAAATAAATTTAATTTATATGTTTTTTCTTTTAATAAAGAGCAATTATGCCCTGGTCACGTCTGATTTGGGTTATTTTTTTTTTTTTTTTTTTTTTTTTTTTTTTACAAAACTATTTTATTAAAATCTTCCAAATGTTAGTTTCAGCTAGATATGGTTTTGTTTTTTGCCCCAGGTTGTTACTGTTGGGGCAAATTAAATTTAAGGATTTGTATGATTATTTTGCTATATACTACAGATGGAAGGAGTTAACATTTGATTTAAAAGCCCTTTCTCCCTCTTTGTCTTCTAGGCGAGTCTGGCCTGGGAAAGTCCACTCTGATAAACAGCCTGTTCCTCACAGACCTCTACCCTGAGAGGGTCATCCCTGGGGCTGCAGGCAAGGACTGCTCTATTCTGCCCCCGCCCCCAAACGATCACATGACAACCGTAGTATTTCTCTATATCTAATCAGGTGTTTTGTCTAGCTGAGGTCATTCGGTTTCCGAGTTAGTAACTGTCGTTAGTATGTAAAGAGCCAATCAGCTGCTGGAAATGCGTATGTGAAGTATGTGAAGACTTCCTCTTTCTACCTGCTTTATTAAAAGGCCCGAATGCAAACAAACGGCTTTGCAAGACTGTGGAAGTCCCGAGAAAGTGACCGCCCAGGCTAATCTCGCAGCCAATGGGCAGAGCCATGAACGAAACTGATCTTTTTGCTCTTTATCCCTCTGCTCCCCTGTGACCCCGCAGAGAAGATCGAGCGCACGGTGCAGATCGAGGCATCCACCGTGGAGATCGAGGAGAGGGGGGTGAAACTTCGACTCACTGTGGTGGACACTCCTGGATACGGAGATGCCATCAACAGCCAAGACTGGTAAATCGCAAATGGCGCACTTGTGGTGTTTAGGTAGGATGAAGCGAACCGGCGTTTTTCAAAAATGAGGAGGAAAAGGAACTTATTCTTTCATGGTTACTGCTTTTACTGACTCCTATTATACCGGTTCTCATTGGGGAAAGTGTGGCTTCTAAGTGTGAATTGCATTTGCACTGAAGTGAATTAAGGTTTAGTGTTGCTGAAATCCCTGACCCTCCCTTCTGCTGTCTGAGACGGCTAGACTGGCCAGGAAGCATCTGCTGAATAGGAAGGAATCTCCACCCGTTTTCCGCCGGCGTTTTACCCTCTCCAGTTCAGCCCCCCCGAGGGCCTTCTGCCCTTTGACGCACAGTTTCACGCCTGGTTCGTTGTTAGCCACGGAGCCCGTCGGTAGCTGTTTAGCAGTTTACCCTTTCTCTGCTTTCTCCACGGTAGCTTCAGTACCATCATCGCCTACATCGACGACCAGTTTGAGCGCTACCTTCACGACGAGAGCGGTCTCAACCGCAGGCACATCGTGGACAATCGCGTGCACTGCTGTTTCTACTTCATCTCCCCTCTGGGGCATGGGTGAGCCGGAGACTGATGCCCCCTTGTGGCGTCTTGCCGTGTCTCTTTAAAAGCATTTGACTAATTCCTGGTTCATTTACATGTGGGTTAGAAGGGATGCTGTTTGCACCCCGCCTATTTTAATCTTTGTGGAATTTTAGCCTTTAGCATCTTTTCTTAGGGAAATGATGTTGTGTTTGAATAATTAAACGTATTTGTAACTTGCATATGCATGGGTGAACCATAAAATGAAGAGGTTTCAAAACCAATGAAACCGATCTGTACTGGGGTTCTGACACTTTTTCTGCAATTTTGAAACGGCGTTGAGAATGTTCTGTGATCCCTGGGAATCCCGTGCTGAAGGCGTTTCTCTGCCTCGCAGCCTGAAGCCTCTGGACGTCCAGTTCATGAAGGCCATACACAACAAAGTCAACGTGGTGCCTGTCATCGCCAAGGCTGACACGCTGACGCTCAAGGAGAGAGAGAGGCTCAAACGCAGGGTAGGCTTTCTGCCCGGGTGGGTCAGTCCTGTCCCTCCCTTCTAAACCGCCACCTTGGGTAGTCTGTTCACATCCTCTCATTCCCCCAGCCCAGGATAAGCACAAATTTAGTCGTGGAATTGTACAGGAGGAAGAATGGGTTTTCCTAAATTACATCTCTAAAAGTGGAAATGCTCATTTAAAAAGGGAAGAACTTTGGTTATTTCCAAGTTGTTGAAGGTGTCTTCATTGGAAATTTACAGTTTGACACACTGAATTTTGTTTAGCCTATTGCTCATTGGTTAGGTTGCTTTTAGTCTCCCGTTGATTGAACCTCAGTTTCTAGCCAAAGTCTTGATTAAGCAGCAAGCTGACCTAATATCTCCCTCTTTGGCTGCAGATTTTGGATGAGATCGATGAGCACGGAATCAAGATCTACCACCTCCCTGACGCGGAGTCGGACGAGGATGAGGATTTTAAGGAGCAGACCAGAATTCTGAAGGTATCTCCTCCCTTATTCTTCCCCACCTACCCCAATCTGACGATTGCCTCTTGGCTATTCCCAAAGTGACCGCATCAACCCCTTCTGCCCCCCCCCCACCCCCCCCAGACCAGCATCCCATTTGCGGTCGTGGGCTCCAACCAGCAGATTGAGGCCAAGGGGAAGAAGGTTCGGGGCCGTCTGTACCCCTGGGGTGTGGTTGAGGTGGAGAACCCAGAGCACAACGACTTCCTCAAGCTTCGCACCATGCTAATGTGAGCTCCTGCCCATCTGCACGTCCTGCTGCTGTCCCACAACTTCACAAAAGGAACAATTTTCATGTGTCCCTCGGCGCACTTCACTGTCCTGCGACGGCTTAGGTTAAATGTCTCCTATTTCAGTTTCAGAGAAGCTGAACCCAGACGCCCCTTCCACACGCGTCGGGTCTTCTCTTTGGGCAGGATGTTGTGGTGTTTTGACAGATTGTCTTTTGTGGTCTGTCGCTCCAGCACTCACATGCAGGACCTCCAGGAGGTGACCCAGGACCTTCACTACGAGAACTTCCGCTCGGAGCGCCTCAAACGTGGCGGAAGGTTGTCCTCCCATGGTTACGTTCTGCCTCTGTCTCCTGCGTACGTACTCTCTGCCTGTCTTTCTGCGCTTCCCTGACCTCCCAGCGACTCGTTGGTGTCTACAGGAGACGGTTTAACACAGCGTTTAACAACGCAAGGGCTAGGCTTGGTAGCTTAGACGTGATGGTTAATCAGGACTGTTTTACACAAACTCGGTTTCTGTCGGTAGATGCAGTAGTTGGAGAAACCTTTCATCGGCATTGACACCTAGTCAGATATGTGAGGGCCAGCCCCTCTACGCTGCCCCTTTTTGTGCATGTGGAGCGGCTGGTGTTGGGGCCCGTGGCCCTGACTGTGCACCTGTGTTGGGGCCGGCGTTGTGGGTTGAGCTATTCAGATCTCAAAAGTTGTCGTCTTCTATCAAACACGCGCAGTCTGCTCACCAAGTCCAACCCTAGGAAAAAAAACTGGCGTGGTTCATCTGGTCTTCTAATGCATTTTTAAAAATGATTTTGCCGATTGGTTGCTAGCAGACATCAGCTTTAGTTTAAGCTAGAAAGGCAAATGTAAAAATATTTTATCTTGTAAACTCGCAGATGTCAGTGGTTTCTTGCTCACTAAAGTACATAGTAGCATATAAGACCTCAAGGCTAAGTAAACGTACGTTCTAATGTTGCGTGGCGATCCAGACTTTTGTGAACAATGGTCTCCTCTCTCAGGTCACCTGTCTACTTGACATCTATGTAAATTAATTTTGAGTATGAAACTGGAATGAAGGCCAGAGTGTCGAGCAGTAATCGTGTACTGCTTGTCTGGTGTTAAGTGGTATCTGAATGCCGAAAGCTCAGACCCACTCTTGACTACGACCAAATCCATACCGCGCAGTGCTCTTATTAAGTATCAGGTGTTGGGCTCTAAATATATTGTAAAGGGGCCAGTGATGTCTGTGGACATTGGCTCTGAGCACAGCCGTCTTGAGCTAACCGCCCTTGTCATCCAGTATTAAAAATTGCCCATTGCAGACTTGCAATAGTGTTTGACGATATGATTTGTTCACCCTTAACAGGACGCTTGTGTTCCGAGATGAAATGGAGCGTAATGAAGGCAAGCCCTTTTGAGGGGGGGGGGGGGGGAATCACTGTGGCGTCCTTTGCCTATTTTTAATCCTTCTGTTTGCCAGTACCTGTGAGTCAGCAGATTTCAGCCGGCTGAACAGGGGAGCCATCTTGCGGCTGTCCCTGCGGACGGTGACTGGCAGCGCGGAGGCTGGCGTGAGAGCCGGGGAGGGTGGGGGGGGGGTACCGCGGGGAGTCAGGCGGCGTCTCAATCTATCCCTTAGCCTGTCGCTGCCGTGCTGCTCCACCGCTCTGCACTTCCTCTTTCCCCTTCTGTGTACACGTGTCACTTCCTTTTTCTGCTTCCGTATACACGCGCCACTTCCTTCACTGGCCCCCTTTTGGGCTCCACTACGGCACCAAGTTGCAGAGTACGGTCATTGGAGTAAACTTTTAAAAAATGTAAATAATTTATACGGTGATTAGGAGAAAATGTAAACTGCTTGAATAAATGAACTCTTTGAGACCATGATCCCTGTCCAAGCTCGCAGAGGATGGGGTCAGGCTGGTAAATTCACCCCTCGTTGCACATCCATCTGTTCCAGGAAGGGGCCAGAGCCTGAGGAAATGGACAAGGATATTATCCTCCAGGCGAAGGAGGCCGAGGTAGGACTTCGCCTCTGCACCATCCGCTGTCCAACTTCAGTCAGGGCATTAAGAAGCTTTCCTGAAGTGTTGTCTGGGAATGGAGGAAAACGTGCTGAATCGGATGTGGCGTTGGGGGGGCTGGTCCCCCCCCCCGTGTCTCAGTCCTCACCCTCTGTGTTCTCTGTTCTCCCCCAGCTGCGGCGCATGCAAGAGATGATTGCCAAAATGCAGGCGCAGATGCAGAAGCAAGGAGACAGCGAAGGGGACGGCCAGCACATGTGAACAAGGTACGCCCTGGGAACCGCTTGTTTTGGCTGTTTGTGTCTGGGTCTGAATCCGTTCCTGGCTGACGGTTAGAACTGACTGACGTTTGTCTCTAACCTTCCCAGGATTCATCTGGCGGACGTCTGCTCACCTGCACGGGTGCTCAGACGCAGCGTGCGCCGCCTGCCCCCCTCCCCCTTCTGCTCAGCAGGAGGTGCAGGGAGGCCAGCGGTCCTCCTCCTGCAGCCGGAGCAGTTTGCCGCTGCTAGTGCTTTCCCACTCCTTTTAGCAATACCTCTTTTATAAAACCACACGTATGTCTTTTTAAAAATATATTTACACTGTTTTCACTATGCTAATAAAGTTAACTGTTATATTGGGCTATACCAGTTATTCCAGAGTATGAAGAGTAACCATTGACGTTGGGTCCACGGTTTTTGTTATTATTTGGGCTGTATGACGGTTTTAAATTTGACTCGTAAAGGCAAGTGCTGCTACTGACTTGGAGCTGCGAGCTGATTTAATGGCATTCTGCCATCTACTCTTGCCACTGCCTTACGGTTAAGTCCCCTGGCCCACCTCTGCTCTCACGGGCTGGGGGGACTTGAGGGGGGTCCACGAGGTTCTCAGCCGGGGGGAGGCTCAGCAGCTCTTTGAGTGAGACACCAGGCAGCTAAACATCCACAACTGGCGTTTTATTACCCTAATGGCTATGGAGTATAGCGGTTATTCACGTAGCTTAAATTTCTCTTATCGTTCAGGTCTCCAACTAGAATAGTTACTTTGGAGGGCGTATTGACGGTGAGCGGTTTTAAAGGCCGTCCCTTGTTTTCCATCCACCGCACATTCCTACGTTACGATTTAACTCCTGCATTAACTTTTAAGAGTTCCTTGGATCGCTGTCTTTGTAGCCGTCAGGACTTCCATTCCCTAGCCTCCTGACACTGCTTTCCTAGTCTGATGCACACCAGTTTTTTGTTGAGGTGACCGTTTGCTGTGCTGTGACACGTGCCCCTGACCCGTGACCACTTAAAGAATTAAGATGTTTTTTGGGGGCGGACAATGTGTGCTGTCATGTGTTCATATACGGTCTTGAATTTATTTTGAAAGTGAGTCGATGAGGTACGCAACCCAGCCGTAATGGATTAAAGCCTTCTGCCGTTTCGTTTTCCTCGTCAAACTTCGATAACGTGGAACGGAGTGAATAGCAAACGCTCCCGGTGTGTTTGTGATATCCCTGGTGTGTACACTTACAATGAGTGGCCCTTTTTATTTTATTTTTTTTCTCCTGTCTTGTCCGCTATCATTTGTTGCCTAAGGAGGGTCGACTGCAATCCCTGGGTGGGTCCTCCTGTTGGGCTCTTGGTTAACATTCCGATATCCCTTGTTTTACTCAAGTTTGAACTGAAATTCTTGTTGGATATTGTCTTGTAATAAAGTTTTTATTAAACCCACATTTTTTGTTACTTTTATTTGTGTTCCCGAACGCTGTGTTGTCCTGTGAATTGCTTAAGCTGGTTAAGTCTTGTGGTTAAGTAACGTGAACAAAAATGTTCACGTTACGACATATAATGTTGCCGGACAGAGTGTTCAATCTCAGTTAGACAACACAGTTTTTCTATATTGAAATACCGTGTTGTTGCTAGACTTCTGCAGGAATATGAGAAGTTGGGACACCAACCGTTTTGCAAGAACCAGCAAACTGCCAGTAAATGCGTAGAGCTTTAAAAGAAGCTATTTTAATATGGAGAGCCTAATTCAATCTAATGCAAAAGAAGGCAAGGCTTTGAAATAAATATACCACTGAAAACACTGGTGCCTTTGTGTGAAAGTGGAAAATGCAATTATAAGCCTGCAAGCTTATTTGCTCCAGAATTAGAGTATTTTTGGTTATAAAACTAGCAGTATGAAGGAGGAAAAAATTTAGTTTTGGAATCATCCATTTAATAAAATAAAAAAAATAAAAATCATCTCCATAATTTGGAAGCTGAATTTCTGCTAAGGCATCTCAGCTCGTCACAACCAACCCTGCCTCCACCACACACGAGGCAGAGCGACGGATACCAAGAGGTCACCTCTGATCTAATCGCGCTTGAGCCACTGGTCGTTTTTTCCGACAGAATGCAGCCCACGATAACGTTCAGCGACGTCAGGAGGGAGCCTCCTACTGCCAGTTCACATGTAGTGAAAAGAAAAGGCACCGACTTCATCCGTGATCCGATGGCCGTCTACTCTCCCAGCGACTAAGTGATTTTTGTGCTTCTGTGTATATGGAATGCACATCATTTAAATATTTGGTTGTAGTTTGTTTCAAGGTTTCAGATTTAGCTTTCCAGCACACCAGACATGTTTAAATCCCTATGCCCAGGAGTCACTGGCCCGAAAGAAAGCTACAGCATTTCCTCTTTCCCTGCCCCGGACAATGCTTAACCCGTCCCGTCCCGTCCCGTCCAGTCCCAGAATGTGGATTTAAACTCGCAGTCGGTGGATAACACTGCACAACCTATATAGGGGGGCGGGACCTCATCATTCAACTGCACACAGACTCCTTTTCCTGGGCAGCACTGACACTCTATGGACATCAGCAAACCAGCTATTTGGTCATAAAAGAGGAGGGTTACGGAACTTTAGGCGTGGCTTATCTGAGAAATGTTAACCGTATGTTAGCTGTCCTAGGCCGAGCAGAGAAAACAGCTAATTGTATTTATCTTATTAGCGGCGTCTTTTAAATGTCACTGTTCTTTGCTCCCACTAGTTTCCACATCAGAGAGAATGGGTTCAGACCACCGAGGACTCGGTTATCCATCTTCAGGTTCCAAAACCCAGAAGAATGGATTTCGTTCAAGAGCCATGTGACGACAGTCGCGTCCGCTTCTCTCTGTTCCTGGTCTCCTCTCAATCAAAACGCTGCTCCTGCACCGTCACAGCAACGTCTTGAAACGCCATTATATAAATCCTAACAAAAAGTGGCCACTAGAGGGCAGGGCGGCATTGGTGATCGTTTCTGTGAGTGATACAATAATGTAATAATACTGTGCGGAGTAAGGAGGCGAGATCCAGAACTAAATCAGTACACTATAATTTTATTTTTCATTTATACTACTAATTGTATAGGACATGAGATAACAATGACCTAAACATAAAAGGCGTTCCATCTCTAATGCTATATACATAAACTAATTGGCCTGACGGTGACGTTTAAAAGATCGTTTAGAAGATTTTTTCGTTTTGTTAATTAGGTTGTAGATCAAATAAGCACAGAGACATACCTGCAGAATGTATTACACACGCTTAGTGGAGTGTCTTACAGAAAATATAATTTAAACAGGGTTTTTTTTTTTTTTGTAAATTCACACTCTTGTTGCTATTTCTTTCTGTTGATATTTGAAAACGATGTGCTGTCCTGCCAGCGAACAGAGGGAAGGAACATTTGATGCCAGACCCACAGAACTTCAGCCTTCATTCCAAAAATTCCCGGTTCCTCCATCGCCCTGTGTTTATCCTCATCCGCAGTGAGCTCACCCTGAGGTCTGAGGACGTTATTTTTGGTGCCCGGAGTGAAGACGTGTGTTGAACACTGGTTCTTTGTAGTCGTGGTCTGAAATGGTGAACTCTGGGAAGGTGGAGGGCAGTTTTTCGAATCCCAAGCACAGCTCCACTTGAAAAACCTGTTGCTCTCGAAAGGTCATGTGACATCTTCTGAAATCAGACGTAAGATAAACTAAACGAACGTGCTTGAGCTTATTAATACTACTTATGTTATAAATTAAAGGGGGGAACTCCTAAATACCCGTGTATCTAAATTACATACTTTAGATGTTTTTTTAACCTGTTGTTTAGCCCATGTGACGCACAATGAAGTTGTACCGCCGCCAACTTCATTGTGCGTCACATGGGCTAAACTGTTTTGTATGTTTGTCAAC
Source organism: Hiodon alosoides (assembly GCA_025775065.1). Taxonomy (NCBI): domain Eukaryota; kingdom Metazoa; phylum Chordata; class Actinopteri; order Hiodontiformes; family Hiodontidae; genus Hiodon; species Hiodon alosoides. The sequence goes on from JAOYSI010004423.1 coordinate 8,848, forward strand.
GTTTATGATAAGACTGCAGAGTAAAATAGCAATCGCTATGTAAATCCTTTATTAAACATTTATGCAATTTTTCTTCAAAATGCTTTTTTTTCAACTAAGTCCCTTAAGGGGACTTAAAGCTCAATCTCAAGAAAACAGTAATATTCTGAAAACGCACATAATTGTTTTAATATTCTTTTAAAATCATCACATTTTAAACCGATTATGAGGGAAAGATTTGTAGAGTAGACTTAAGCTGGGTGTCCGAGTAATCGATAAAAATATATTTTAATCCGATACAACCAATAAAGATTCACATACATGTAATAAGATCCGCCAATTGTAAGTAACACTTTAATATGTTACGAGCCAATAGGAAAAGGAGAGGGTGAGGATCATGCCCAATCAGATTGCACCGTATCTTTGGTACGCGTTCGGGATGGCCGTCTGAGGAGCTCGCCAAAGAGCGCAGGAATAAAACAAGGAGAAAATCAGGTACGACTTGGGTTTAATTTTTACTGATTATAACTACTATTTTTTTCTTTAAAGTAACATGTTATTTCATGTAATATTTGTTTACTGTACTTTTAATGAAAAGTAAAAAAAAAAAAGTGGTCGTATGACTTTTTAAATAACAGAATACTTGATTGGAGCGATGTATGCGTTGCGGTTTTGGATCTCGTCGAGTTAACATCTTAACTAAAATTTAGGAAACTACGCGCCGACGAGTTTGCTAAAAACTAATTTACCAACACAGCATATAACAATCATATATGATCTCAGTGACTGAGTGCATGTTTTAAAGTGTAATTTTAAAAGTTAATTAATTTAGTTTCACGTTGTTTCGCAAATAGATTTCGCAAATGCCTCGTTATGTTAGTCAATACATACATTTGAATACGTGTGCGTGTATTTATTACGTGTAGTTTATTCGAGTTTTTCTATTTATTCGTACTTAACGTCGGATAGCATTGTAAAGATTTGGACATACTTTTCGAATTGCTTATTTGTTACTACGATTACTAGTCACGAGTTTCTACGATTACTATTTAGCATAAAAAATATATAGGTGCCATTGCCTAAATGTTTTTTATTTTTTAAATGAAATTCAAACTCGTAGTCTGTCCGTTCATTTACTACATGCCACCATTTATGCAGTTTTCAGTCTAGCGCTGTCGTGGTAGAATTGTCTGGTCAAGCGAAAGAAAAGTACGGTAAAACTGGATGGCAGGTCGTACGGTAGACTATCATGTGTCTTTGCAAGCCCCTATGAATCTCCATCTTGAGGAATCACGCGAGCAGTTCTTCAGTTGTCGTCCATTGTAGTGCTCTGCGAGTTCAAACAGGTCCACTCATTTTAAATATCACGAACGACCCTAGTTTTAAAATGCCAAATAAACGGCCTATACGTGAATAACGATGTCAGTCTAGAAGGCCCGGTAAAATAATTTAGCGCAGCTGGTCTAGAAGGTCGTATTTTCCAAATTGATGTCAATAATGATTAAAAACCGATCTGAAATGCAACTGAGGAGAAGTATTATAGAACACGCATCTCAAAATGTATAATAAAACTTCGCTTTTTAACACGGGCGAGCTCGGATTTCGTCCTATAGTTCAAAAAGTATTTCTAGTTTACATGAGACAAATGGCTGATTTTAAATAAGAAATTACTTTTCATTTGAACGCTACCAACTTGTCCCAAACTATACCCGCTGCACAGAGGGAAATAATTTGAATGTTAAATGTGATAATATGATATGACTGTTAGTCTTTGAAGACTGCAATTTGCATCAATTTAAACTAAAGCTAACTGGAATCTACTTTTTGCGGAATCCGTTTGTATTTGTATGTAATACTGTATTTATCTGCGTTCAAGATGTTTTCTGTCTTTATTAGATCAGGGAAAATGCAGATTTTCTCTCTGACTAATGTCTTGGTGATACTTATCATTTTCCTAACCCACGCAAGCCACCAAGAATTCAATTGAACGAGTCAGAGGAATTTGGTATTACTGTAGTTTGGGAAGGAGGAAATGTCTTGCTGAATTGTGAAAGGCTTATTGTTACTGAATTCTGTGCATTCGGCATTCCTCAATGTCCCCAATAACGTAGCACAGTGTACTTGGTGGGCGGGCCTTGACGTGTCCACCACATTGAATGTGATTAATTGATCGTAAATGGCAAAAACTCTTATCTGCATTTGCACTTTTCCCGGGGTTGTCCGTACAGCAATGTGTTTCCGTAGTTGGCTCCCTGGCATAGCATCTGAATGGAGCCAGGCTGACCATTACTAATTAGTGGCTGGCAACTGGTCACGTTTGGAACGTGCCTGGAGGGTTGCGGTTGAATTGGCTGAATGTGCCGATTTCTAAAAAGGTTAAATGTAAACCTAGGGCTCCCTCCCTCCGTTTATAAAGCTCAATTAAGGTGATCTTGGTGGGCAACAATTAAACTCCCGAAGCTCTCTGCTTGATTATCTTACGGTGAGTTGATAATGATCGTGCACGAAGATTAGCACTAGCTGAAAGATGCAAGGCTGTTCTATGTGCGTAGATTTAATCTTTTAAAAATGAATTTTACTTGGTTTCCGCTGACTTGCCCATGTTGTGGTTCTGGTCCCTCTTTTTGGTGCATGTGTGCTCCTGTAGGGTGTAGGTCGGCCACAGGTGAGCGATGGGCGACATAGAGGGGTCATACCGCGTCCTGCAGACTCCCGGGACCCGTTTGGGGGCCCAGTTCAATGCCGGGATCAGCACCTTGGAGCCAGGGCAGAGCCTTAATCCCAGCGGCCAGGGGAAGGGGCTACAGGTTCGGGTTCAAGGGCTGGACGATTCACAGGACTTCTACGACTTGGAGGTAAGTAGGCCCTCTGGCTGGTGATTAGAGGGTCTGAACCAAACCGTACAGGTCTGGCACAAACCTTTAGGTTAAAACTCCAATCATAACTTGCTGGTCTTGCCCAGATTGTCCCAGGACAACCGCTCAGGGTCCTTGCCAGCTGTGTTTGCGTAGTGCTCAGCGGCGACAATGTGCCACTTGTATCCACTTGGTCAGACCCTGACCGAAGACGGCAGAGGCGAATTGGCGTGGGCTGCCATCAGCTGAGTATGTCAGAGAACTCCGCCCCTACGAGGTTGTGTGCAGCTGTGAACCTGGAGAGCAGACGGGGCTCACTCATTCATTACTCGAGACTCACTCATTCATTACTCGAGACTCACTCACTCATTACTCGAGACTCCACGTGTCAGTTCTGTCCTGATGACACGCTTAACGGATGCAAGTAGGGACCTGCCGTGCCTGGAGCGAGAACAACCAGCTTGCATTAACGTAGAAGGGGAAATAAAGGGGCGTGTAAATAACCCTGTTTCCACCAATCGGATATTAGCAGGCGGACGCTACAAACGAATTATGCAACGTCATGGGACAGCGAGGAGTCCATTGCTTGCCCCCCGGTCAACAGCAGTTGTGTAGTCTGTGTGTGTGACGCGTGTCATTTAACTGAGAGAATCTGTGAGAACGTGTCACGCTCTGCTGTTCGATGCTGTTTAATTGAATGTGAAGTCCTTTCACACCCGCTAAATCATAATTTAGCCCAAGGTGTGCCTCTTTTCAGTGCGTGTACCAACGTTGGTCTAAATGACTCGGCATATCCAATCTCAGTTATCGCTGTTCGTCACTGGAAATGTGTATATAGGGAGAGGTGGGAAAGTGGAAAATTCCTGATTACCCACTTTTTCTCCCTATGTTTCAATCTTAATAGGATTGGTAGGTTTTCGTCCCAATTTCAAACTTGGCCTCAGCTTCAACACGCTCGTGTGCATTAGGAGTAGAAGTGTTAGGCAAGACAGAAGTGTTGGTTGCGGAACCTGTGACTGAAGGTTAAGTTACCAGGAAGACGACGGATGCTATTCTCTTCAGGCTTGGCCGTTCTCCTGAAAGGTTCTGCTTTAGGGTTTAGGGTTCTGAGCACCTTAATGTCGAAGGCTTGTCACAACTTTATGCCCATCATGCGTAAGGTGGATGTGGTGGTCTCTTTGTGCCCATCATGCGTAAGGTGGATGTGGTGGTCTCTTTGTTCCCATCATGCGTAAGGAGGATGTGGTGGTCTCTTTGTTCCCATCATGCGTAAGGTGGATGTGGTGGTCTCTTTGTGCCCATCATGCGTAAGGAGGATGTGGTGGTCTCTTTGTGCCCATCATGCGTAAGGAGGATGTGGTGGTGGTCTTGGGTTCAGGCTGCTGGGTAGCTGCTTAGCGAGAGTACTAGGTGGGTCTGCTCTCGGGCTGGGGGGAGTTGGGGGGGGGGGGTACACCTGTCACGTCTGTGTGTCATGTTTTCCAGGGGCAGCCAGGCCCCTCTCTTGCCGGCTTTGATCTCTGCCGCTGCCGTGCCCTGGCATGCTTCCTGCGTGAGGCAACAGGTGGGGCGCGTATCAGTCAAATCGCACGTCTGTTCCGAAGGCGGGGGGATGGCAGACCGGGAGAACGCCCCGGCCCAGCGTGCTACAGGGGAGCGCTGTGGGCTAATCCCCAGGTTGTGAGCCGATAAAGGCACTCTGGGCAACGTGGCTGCAGCAGAAGCGGGATAACGTGTCCCTCCCTCTATACCACCGCTGGGACGCGCGTTTCCCTGCTTTATTCCCGTGGGGCCTACCTGTTCTCTAGCGTTGTGGTGCGTTAGGCCGGGCGTCCCGCAGAGAGCGTGCTCCGACCAGCTGATTTTATTTGTTTTGTGAGGTGTGTATCTGAGCAACTGATTTAATTATTAACTCATTTTAAGCTATTCTGTTAACGTGCAAGGTGTAATTTCTTGGGAATTTGAATGTATAATAATAAAGTTTGATTAATGTTGAATTGTCCCGTTTCCCGTTTGAAAACCTCGTTCCGTAGTGGTTCGGTTGTTGCACTGCCTGGGGGGGGGGGGGGGGGGGGGGGGGGGGGGGGGGGGGGGGGGGGGGGGGGGGGGGGGG
>JAOYSI010004424.1:0-12500 GCA_025775065.1 Hiodon alosoides
CCCTCTTCTTGGGGGGCGGTTTTTTTTTTTGCTGCCCACAACTTTGTTTTTGTTAAATTTATTGTTATATTTAGAAATCGTCCCCTTACAATTTTTTAATTTCTTTTTTAATGGCCCCCCCCCCCCCCCCCCCCCCCGAAACAATGGCACAAAGAAGGGAGCCCCCGCAAATAGATTTACAACAGCCGTGTCCCGGTTTTGCTTACATCGAAAAGACAGCGATGGTGTATGGTCCCCAGTGTGAGACTTGAGTATTGTCCTCTCTGATAACCCTGCTGATCTAGAGAAATGCAAAATGGCTGTCTTGCCAGCGACTCACTGACACCTAACATTTGCCCCGCTCAACCTGTCCTCGTCGTCCGCCCCGTGAGCAAGTGGTGGGCGCCCTGCTCTCTGACCTCTGGGCGGATGAAGGGCTACGTTGCCTGCGTTCCATCTCCCCCGCCCCGGGCAGCTGTGATGACAGCCGTGTAGGTGTGAGGGTGTGCTGTGGCGGAGATGAAAGCGCAGGAGGCACTGAGAGACGCTGGGGGGCTGGAGCAGGTACAGAGAGCGGGGGGATGTCTGGGGATGGCCTCCTGACAGCGGGCCGTAAAGCCGACACTTTGTGCCACTGAATTATTTAGTCAGCGCAGCGCTGCTTCGCGAGCGGGGCGGGGGGTTTGCTGCCATCGTTGGACCAGGGGTCTGGAGAAAGGACTGAGGATTCCCCTTGGGGAAATAACACCATTCCTCGGCCCCTGCATCACTGTGTATATATATATATATATCCAACACACAAGACTGTACAAATTGTATGATACCTATAACTATAATACCTAATACCTATAATCAGCTGGTGGGACGAGAAAGCGGACTGTCGCAAGGCTTCGACAGCAGAAATTGATTTTATTATTTTACTTTATTGTGATGTTCCATTATGATATATTATTTTGTTTGATCAGTTTATGGTAAATTAAATAAATTGTAATATAATTACATTGCATTATTGAGCGATAACTCATTCTCTTCAATTTGTTAATTTGTCTTCAGATTAAGAAACGTCCTCTCTCTTATATTCTTTCTGGTTCAGTTTAAGAAGACACCTGCAGTGGACAATTAATCAAATATTTTAATTAACCGATTTAGTTAGATGGCGTACAAGTCCACAGCGGCCAAAAAATCGGGTGTCGAGAATTGAGGCTCCATTTTTTGCTATGGTGCATTTAAACTTAGAGTGAGTGCCAATGCTTGTGTGTCTGAATCGCTAGTCTGGGGCTATATAGTGTTTCTTACTTCTTATTATGGCTGTAATTATGTGTATAGATGATGATAGAGTCAGTAACCTCTGTTGGCTAAGATACTGCGTGTACAAGGTTCACAGCACTCTGAATAATGGACGGTTGATATTAAATGATATATGAGGCTCCCTGAATTATTGAATTACAGTGATTATGCGCGCCGTTGTGGTTCGAGGTTGCCGAGGTCTGAGAGCGGTATGCCGTCGGAGACAGCGCGGCAGGCTGGCCTAACCGTTGGCCCCTGTGAGGCGCACGCCGGGGCCTGATTGTGTTTTGGCTTTATAGCGCTCTGCAGCTGTTGTCACTAGGTCTGTTGCTTTCCCTTCGTCCGGATCGCGGTTTGTGTCTCGTGGAGCCCTGGACCAGTTTGTGCTCACAACCCCCGGCGGCAATTCAGGCTTCCCTGAACTTGGAGCGCGTGACTGTCATTACGCCTCGTGAGGACTGTTAGGCATCTGTGTGCTGTCACTCGAGACTTGCTCCCCCACACCCAGCCACACCACCATTGCCATTTCTGGAGTGCCATGCTGAATGGAGGCGTCATGAGAGCGACCCTGCACCGTCCCTCAAGTACTGATGCTCAATAATTGTGGCGTACGAGGGTATATGTAATTGGTAAATATGTAATATATGTCGTTGTGTACGAATAGCTGGATGAATGTTTGCATAGGGCTTTTGAAAGTGCCTTATTGAGTGTGTGCGTTTTGTGCCTCGTGTCTCAGCGCGTCTTTGTGCGTGTGCGCGTGCGCGTGTGCACGTGCAAACTCAACAGCCCCCTGCCTCTGCTCAGCACGGCAGGCTTCTGAACCGAGTCTCCACTCTCCCCTCGCCATCAGTCACACATAGAATTAGCTCCCACCCGCCTCCTAATCTTGACTGTCGTTGCCTTGGAGATGGTGTCAGACACATGCTAGTTTTTCAATGATTATTTGACATGAAAAAAGAGGCGTGTTGAAGAAGAGAAAGGAAAAGGGGGGTGGAAGTAAACTGCTCCCCGGTTGAAGCAGACTAATTACTGTTCCTCGAGTAGAGGACGAGGGCGGAGGATTTGGGGGAAAAAACAGGGGCGAGGTAAAAGACGGACTGCTGTTGTGCTCATTCGCCTTCTTAAAGCTAAGGATTTCAAATGATTGAGGTGAATCATGAGCCAATTAAAATCAATTTTTCTTCGTCTCTTGACGATGTTTCAATATGTGGGACGCGTATTTTTGTGTGCACATGCGTGTCCGCTCGAATCCGCTTGGCTTAAATTAAGAAGCATCACATTTTGTACGAGTTTCACAACAATCCAGTTATTAATGTTTAGCCATACACACAGCATCACAACTGGTTTACTTTCCTCCTGTCTAGACCAGCTCATCAGTAATTCAACCCTGGTTTTAAAACAAGTGAAAAATGAATGTGACAATAGCACAAAGCAAAGGTCAACAGGTGACAGGCAGGGAATTTCGGAGCTGTCTGCCCGTCGTGGTCATGGTCTCTTCGCCTGCTTTAGCCCTCTTCTCACGCAGACATCTGAGCGCTGAGGTCGTACCAGTGTAAGAGAAGCGTCAGAGATCCAGGAATCCCAGCGGCCCCCGGGTAGACCCGGAAGGGGGATGCAGGCAAACGCCTTGGGCAGGAATTTGCCGGAAATAGCCTCCACTCACAGGAGAATGCCCAGGAGGATCCCTCAAGCATCCTCCAGTCAACACCCACAGCTGCCATCCCCAGCTTTTCTATTGCTGGGACCTCCTCAGCTGAAAAAAGGGAATGAAAGCTAAGGGGCAGACATACCAGCTTCCTGGTAAGTCATTGATATTGCCCAATGAGCCGACAGATAGTAAAATAAAACAGGGGGGATAAAACATGGTAAAGATGTACCTTAGACTAGGTATTTGGCTTCCAGTTACCTTTTTCTAGGAAAGAGGAACAGCGACAGGAAACACAATGGACAGGCGATCCATTTTTTCATCCCACCCGTGCTTCCTTCCCTGGAAGAGTAGTTCCTGAACCTTGATCCCTAACCAGCCGCGAGCCCCCTTGCACCTCTCCTGAGGTGACCCAGCCTATAGCACTCCTGCCACAGAAGGTCCAGGGATTTCCCGCCTACCTGGGCTGGGGACCCCGTTCAGAGTCACATTCAGAGTTGAGCGTTGTCATTCCGCAGGCTCGTGTAATGTTCGCCTGTTTTGGGCTCGGTACACTAACGGTTGCGCAGAGCGCCCTCATGCTAACTTCCCCTCAAAGCCCCACATTTAGCCCCATTTGCAGCACTTATGCAGCACGAGGGCTGGGTTTAATGAAACATCTCCGCTCCCCTAACGATCTCCGCCGACGCGGGTGTCGTGCGGATGAAAAGGTGCAACTCCCCGCAGCTCCAGAGCACATCAAAGAGGCCCATCTCCGCTGCTCACGTTAATGAGAGCTAAACAGGAGCCAGGGCTGACGCTGCGGCTTGCTGGAAGCCACTGTGCCGAATCTTGCCCTCGACTCGCAGCGCCTGGAGGGAATGCGTGCAGGTGCATCCAGGCGTCATTAGGAGGCCTCCCCGTAATTACGCAGGCTTAAACTTCAGTAATGGGAAAGGCAAACACGCGAGCAGTCAAAGAAATGAAAACGCAGTGGCGTTCTTCCATGCAAATGACCTGTTTAAAAAGTGTGCAGGATAAGGGACTGTTGCTCTGAAAAAAGATTAATATCTTCTGTGCTGCTCACTGGCTTTCATGAATTTTATTGCGACTGAAATCGCATTTGGCTTCAGCGAATTTGTATGAGGTGGAGATTGTAGATAACGCAGGAATTGCCTCTGGAGGGTGTGAGGGTGGTGATCCCACCAGTGGCCTCTGCCTGCCCTACATGAAATCGTGGAAAGCCATTGTGTTATGAGAGCACCCCCAGACCCTGCCACTGCTCGTACATGTTGTTTTATCAATCATACCTCCTGTGATCCTCGATGTGGCCGATTGCCACCGTTGGGCTGCAGCAACGTAATGGATTCACGCCAGAGTGGCTCGAGCGTCTTGTAAATGGCCCTTCCTCCCCAGGTGTCCCGCAAGCAGTTCAGAGATCCGAGCCCAACACGACCCCGAAGTGACGCACGCTCACACCTCACTGACCAACACATAAATGCTCCTCATTAATCTCCCATTGGGGCATTCATTTAGTGACCACCCTTTGTGTGCTCCTGATGAAAAACAAGGAATACGCGTATAAAAAGCAGGGCATTTCCAGTGCACCACTGCACGACCCGGAGATTCACGCGACTCCAGCAGGAGCCTGTGCTGATTACAGCTTGACGGCATGCCCCACGGGCTGGCTGTTGACGTTAATTTCCCCGGAACCCTCGGATCCAGTGCCCACAGGGCCCCGGCGTTTTGTGCCATCGCAAGCTCTCACAGTCAATGGTAATCAGCGCTAAATCGAAAAGGTCATCCGTTTGAGAGGCCTTGTGAATGCGACGGCAACCCCGAAGCGATTTTTGTGCATCTCATCAGCGCGTGGCTGTTCTCTCACCAGTGGACAGATGTCTGCAGTTCTTCAATGCGCCGAAGAGAAGCCCTTTAAACGCCAGGGGACCCAAGGTGGCAGAGGCAAGCCATTAATTCGCTCTCATCGCGGTTTAATTGGCTTGTCTGCGTATACGCTGGATTTTGCTGATAGATTTAGTTTGTTGGCTGGCGGCGTCATGGTGAAGAGTCGACATTTGACACGGTCTGTCACTCAGGTTTTCGAGTCCAGCGTGTTGGCTGCACGTTTACACAAATTTCAAATTTTTCTTGCAGGTTTTCAACAGCAGTGCTGTGGATGATTAAAAAAAAAAAAAAAAAAAAACAACCTTTATGCAATTATTTTCCAATTAGCTCATTAAAATTTGAATGCATTTTCCACGATGACATGTATCCTGAGCACAGTCAGCCACACCATTCTTTAATTAGCTGCATGCTTAACATGTTGTTTCCAATAACTTGGCTTGGGAGCCAGATTAATAAGAACATGTTTTCGTATTGGTTCTTTGAATATGTCAATTATAATTAAATATTGCACATGAAAAGGTTGTGTCATTGTTTTATCTTAGCATTAGTGGTGATGGCTCTTTAGCTGTTTTTGAAAAACATTATCCAGAATAGTGCTTCCAAATGGAAGCATATGTCTCTTTAGGTTGGATTTGAGCTATTCTGAGAACTTTCACATCATCCCAAAGTAAAATAAGAAAAAAAAAGAGGATGACTTTATATCCTCTCTGACATGGTATTCTAGGACTAAGTGAAAGTTAACGGAGGCAGTAATTGCTTTGCTGCAGAAATACTTTGGCTCATTGGCTGACATTGATCTGTAATGTTTCCGTCTTACAACCAAAGAAAAAAAGAGTGATTTGGGAAGAAGTAAAGAAAGGAGGAAAATTGCTCAAGTTAATCCTTGTAAACTTCCTTCTGAAGCTCATTTGAAAGAAATGGTGTCAGAAGTGGGCTCTACCACCCATGGAGCAGGAAATTGAGATTTTTAGGATTCAACAGAATTGTTAGAATCATTCTGGCTAAATCTGGTTGAGTTTTCATCCTTTAAAGCTTCTGAAATAGACTTGACTTGCTGCACACCCCGGTCAACCACATGGGTTACACGGTAGTATGCATTAATCCCAAACACGAGCTTCATAGAACTACAGTAAACATCTAGCTCAGATCCATTGAGTAATTGAGTATGTATGGAATGCTGTCCCTGTTCCACTCTTTGTCTTTAGCTTTTGCTGAGTGAGGGGCTGTTAATGAAATAGTTCTGCTTCTCTGCCAGTGTCAATGTGGGTGTAGTGTGGGTGACGGGGATAGTGTTAGGGTAGGATCGAGTCATGGTTGGGACCAGGGTCAGGGTTAGGATTAAAAACTCACTTTCCCAAGTCTTATTAGACAGAGTACCTTTCTTGTACCCCTTTAGGCTGACTGGTATGTTCAATGTAGTGGGCCAGAAGATGCCATTGGACGGACCAGAATGGCCACTTCCCTCATTGTTTGTGAGATTGTTCTGTTACTACCTTTACACTCACCTACAGCCAGCATCAGTTTTATAAAAACGATCAGCTGCTCTGAATTGCTCTGCCTTAATATTCCCCTGTGGTATGCTGAGTGTAATCTATTCTCGGTTTAATGTGCTTCGTTGGTTGGTCCGCTGTTTTGTCGCGAAGCTATTACGCCCGGATCTGAAGCAAGCAAACAGTGACATTTTCCAAGCATGAAAATCCAATTAATACTGAGAGAGGCTGAAATTTGAATAATTTGCTGGAAAGTGCTGAAGATGACACCCGGTGAGGTTTCTTCCTCTCTGCCTACGTTCGTGACAGTAGTTTGGCACACACGTGTGGCGTCGGAGGCTAGGCGCATTTCTCATTACAAACACTCTGCAGAGATGGCAGGCCAGCACAGGAGATAATGCAACCCTCACTGCCCTCGCCCCTCTGCTTTCAATTGTCATTCAGTCCTGAGTCCCACTCTATTCGAGCCCGTCAGGCCAGGCTGGTCCTGGAAGGGTGGCAGCGAGCGTCAGTGATTATGTCAGATTGTTCAAATACTCAAGGGTACAAGTGGTCCCACTTTACTTTCAGCGTCCCAGAGATGGTAGTGATGGGAGTTATTGGGAATGCCGTCCGGTTCCTATTTGAATAGACTTCCTAGAGAAATATGAAAATCAATGTCAAAATGCTAAAGCGTTCCACCTTCTGCAGCGACTTTTTAAATCAGTTTTTTTTTAGTTAAGGATAGGTAGGCTCCCTGGGGTGGATTGGCTTGAAACGAACAGCCTTTAGGCTCACACAGGACCAGCAGAAGAAAGAAGTGCTGTCATCCCACTACATGGGTGTGCAGTGGGAGAGAACCTGTTACGTGCTGCTCTGCCGTCTTCTCTACACGCGCCCGTTCCCATTCCTTTCACCTCAGCTCGCGGCGCATCTGTGCTGAGTCGCGATAAAGCCGGCGGAGAGGCAGGCCAGGGTGGGGAGGGGTGTGATGACAGCGGGGTGCCCATATGGCGTTGTGTGTTTTCTGCGGACCAGGCAGGCCAGGGAAGAAGAGATGATGAGGGGGTCGGGGTTGAGAGGGCCGAAGGCGCTGGAGTTTTCCCCTCCGGCCTGGACTCGGCCCGCAGGGGAGGCAGCGGGAGCCAGCAACGGACGCCAGCAGCTAACGGTTCATCCCGGTCGGGGGGTGGTGGGAGAGGCCTGGCAGGCAAGGGACGGGCATATAGAGGGCATGTTGGCTCTTTGGCCACCACCTGTGCGCGCACCTGCAAAACCAGGCACCGCTGCCAGGAGCCAGTGGCACTGAGCCCTCTGATAGTGAGCCTCTGATTTATTTAATATTTACGCGTTCCCCTCTGCTTCTGTTGTTGGCCTGCAGGCTCAGCCTGGGACAGCATGGCGCCCCTCTCCACCCAACCCACGCTCCTCTTCTGCGGCTCTGCCACTCAAGATTTTCTACCGAAAGCTCTTACCGATTTAAATGCGAGCAAACTTCTCTACTGTTTTCCTCCGTTTTTCTTTCCTCCTCATTTCTACTGAGATGAGACTACAATGAAATTCTGCTTTTCAGCTTTCCCGCTGACAAAATAAATCGTGGCCTCTTTTTTTCGGTTGAGTAGGGGAAAAAATATTTTGGGATTTCTATATTGGGAAAAACTTTTTTTTGTAACACTTTAAGTGTATCAGTGTTTGATCTGTAAGTGTATCCCTCAATCTTAAGTGGGGCAAGAATGCAAAGTGGTGGTAGGGGGATTTGGCAGCTTCCATGGGTGTGGGACCGTGGGTATTCACACAAAGGCGAGCCCAACAGTACCAGGGTATTACCGATGACCCTAAGTGCCCAGCACAAGGGTATGATTGCGTGTGGATAAAAGGCTCCTCACGTTGATCTGCTGCTTTCTCTGAAGGCTCAAAACAACATAAGTAAAAGGGCTAACCCGCTCTCTCCTCTTTTAAAAGAAGGAAGAGAAGAAGTTCACATAAATAAATGATTATGCTTGAAAGCGCTTATTAAATCCCAGGGCCAAAGTAAAAATAAACAAACAGCAAACAAAAGGAGTATCTAATTGGGTTGAACTGTGCTGTTACTAATGAGCTGTTAATTACTTTCTTGTTTTCAAGAATCCCACATTTTCTTCTGCCATGTTGTATGCGTTCCCTTTTGAAACAAACAAAACACTTTGAATCTTCTTGTAATGATAATGACTTCGCTGTCGAAAATAGGAGCATAAATTTGATTACTTGTCTACCTGTGGACCGGCTTGGAGAACCTAGAGCACGGTGCTCTACCACACCAGGACTGAAGAATGCAGTCAGGAGAGCGTTTCAGGAGAAAACCATCAAGGCTTGTACGACGCCACTGTAGAAAGCAAGGGCATTTGGCTACCCTGGGCTACGCACCCACTTGACCCCGACGATGGGTGGCCCGTGACGTGCCCTGGCTCGCGGGGCGAGAGCGTCAGCGGCAGGCAAGGCGCTGCGCGATTGTGGAGAGAGGGCGGCGTGAACGCAGGAAGCCATCATCCGCCGACCAGCTGTCCACCCGAGACGTGTCGCTCAGCAGCTCGGCTAGCTTCCGGCCGGTGATCACTCCTCCCGGTCTGCCAAAAGGGCTAAAGACCAGATGTTGGTAACGGCTGCTCCGCCTAGCCCAGGATACCGCTGACGTAGCCGGAGATCGGGAAGCCAGCTTGCCGTGACGGACCTGTCAGATCTGCCCATGCTGCGTTATTAGAAAAATACATTTTCTAAATTGAATTAATTCCGGGAGTCGAAACATCACCTTTGTCGCAGTGATTCCCCTGCTTCGTCAGGTTCTTCTCACCCACCTATTTTTCAGCATTTATCAAAGGGAAGCAACTTGCTCGTAGTTTAACCTTGACTCCTAATATGAAGCTGCGTGGAAAACTGGTTTGAATTATTGACGCCCTTGTTCACTGTTTTTGATATTCAGTGAACCAGTGTATGTGTTTTTTTTTTACATTGTTGTGCTCTGAGATCAATATCACTGATCCTAATTCAGCTAAATCCGTTGTTCCTGTTCATTCAGGTATATCATTTGCTAGTCTAGAACCGCCAAGTAGTCACTGGGATTTTGTAAAGAACCTTCACAGCAAGGTAGCCGTTGACACATATTAGCGTTTCATGTTGCTTGGGCAGGATGAGGTTTTGCTGGATAGCAAGCGGTCCCGAGGTGACGTCGGCCACGCCTTTCCACACCGGAGTAACAATGACATTTGACTTGCGGCGTTGTTTTGAGGCGCCGGGCCATAAGCAGATGGCCCTGGTATTAGCGAAATGAAAATACAGAGGGTAAAATTTGCCAGTGTTAATTTCTTATCCTATAAGCCTCCCCCGATCCTACCCCCAACCCTTTCCTCCTGCTGGCCCTGATCGTGCCATCTGCATGCTCATGAAGCATATTAAAGGGGATCTGCGTGCGTGCGTGCGTGCGTGCGTGCGTGCGTGCGTGCGTGCGTGCGTGCGCTCAAACAGTGCACGCACACAGAGCCATCCTATTGCAGCTGGAAGGGGAAACTACAAAAGCATTTCCTCGGCCACATTTTTGTGGTTGGAGCGGCTGGGTGTGGACCACGCGTTGAGTGCTTAGCAGTGACGGTAGCAGTTGATCCACTTAAAAGATCATTCTTGTTCCGTGCTGTGGCATTAGGCAAAGTAGGGTTAATCAAAGTGCTAGCATATTAAATGTATGGCATAGTTTAGTTCTTCATGTATACTGAAGTGGTGTAGTGGTACGCTCCCCTTGCCTCTTGCTGTGTGGGACAGACCGGCTGTGGGGCAGTAGCTGTTAGAGGAACACTCTTCTGCCTTTCAGCCCCCTTATTGCAAGGCGGATTTCGGAGGGGTCTACAGGAGCAGCTGAGAGCTTCTGCTTCAAAGGCTCCACGTCCATCCCTCTGTGACCCCCCCACTGTCCCACAGCCCTCTGGGAAGGGCCTCCTGCCAACTAGGACCCGCAGATGGCACCAGGCCCAGCCACAGCCTGGGCGAGACCGCGCGGCGGCGGTGGTGGTAACCCGGCACGGTTCATTTAACCATCTCTTGGGTCATCTCCATCAAGTCGCTGCAGCATGAATATCCTGCTTTTATAAAGAACAGAAAACCTTTTTTTTCTTCAATCCACGTCTCGTTAGCTTTTTTCCAACCTGCTTATCAGCGTTGAGATTTTAGGAATACGTGACTTATTGCCCTTGTTTGTGTGGATTATTGTAATCATGGTAAAAGTACCGGGGATCCGACCCTCCGCCTGTGGGCTGAGTGGCGTCCGAGGTGAAAGCCTGTCGGTGGACACTGCCGATTGGCGCTGCGCTCCCTGTGTCAGCAGCTCTGGCAGCGGCAGACAGAGTTCCCCGTGCTAGCCAGTCACCTCATTTCTGCGTGTTTATTATAACACAGGGGCGAGCAGCGGCGCTCAGCAGCGCGAGGTGGGAGGTGCCTCCATCCTGCCTGTGTGCCCCTGGGGGAAAAATAGATCTGGATAATGAGGAGGACGTTCTTTGTCGAGAGGAGATTCATTATTTCCTTTCATCCGAACGTTCAACCTTCACCATTCAAAGGACACATTAACGGATCGGCCCGGGCAGCGTGGAGGGAGGGGTATGACACGCCGTGTTGCTGAGGTTCATCAAGCCGTCGAAAGCCAATGACCTGTACCTTCAGCGGTGTCTCGGTGGTAATGCGGAGGAACTTTTAGAGCGCTGGACACTGGACCTAGAAGTCCGCCGGTCCGAATCCCGGTATCGGTCCTTTAGATCCGGTGAAAAGTGCCAGAATTAAAAATTAAAACAAACAAATATCAGATGTCATACTGATTAAGTTAGTGACAGAGTAGGTCATAAGGGACAGCGATGGTATGTGCTTCTCTCAAATCAATAGTCTTCAATAAACATTTGTTTGTGATTGGTTCTACGATATCAAAGATCTAATGATATAGTTGAGATGGGATACTTTCTATATGGTACGTTTATACAGTCTGTTTATCCAATTAGTGAACAAATGAAAGTTCAGATCTCTAATGCATGATTCAGGAATGATTCCCATGACTGCGTGCGAAACAGGTCGAAGGAAATATTATCAAATAGGACTTGAAATGAACCGATGTTTATTTAATAAAACATGCGCATATTTAAGTCCTGGATTTAGCCCTTGCTGCCAAGAGTTGCGGTTTGAAAGAAAAACTAAAATAAAAACAATACTTCTGGGCTCCGTCCCAAAAAGAATCTCTGCCGTTCTTAACAACTCTTTGACCACTGCCTTTGTGAGCCTGGCGGCAGACTGTGAGAACTTCTAACTTCTAACTGTATCAGCCACCACCCTGGGGCACTATTCGCCTGACCCGGGCCGCAAAGCGCCCCTTTCGGGGAAGCCGGGCTCACCGGAGACGCCGGTGGATAGGGAGTCGCGCGCAAGTTTTACGGAAGGGGGAGGAAATAACATGCTTATCCCCAGAAGAATCCCCTGTTCGCGTTTAGCCCTGCAGTTTAGCACATAGTCACTTTGGCATTGGGTGTTTTTGAGTTTTTTTCGCACAGTCCTCCACTGATCCGTGTAAGTCCTAGATCCCCTCTGGAAGAGGGTGGCATTAGTTCCCCGTTTATCACCTTAGGCAGTTTTAACTGTTTTGGAAGACAGCCATGGAGAAAGTAGGCTTTGTGACTGCCTTTGGGTAATGTGAGTATATTCAGTTTAAAAGACTGTCAGCGCCGTTGACTCACACAGAAACGCTGCTATGATGTAGTACCGTGCTCAGCCCTTTCTGTACCTTCACTCATAGCTTTGCAAAGTCTCACCTAGTCTCCGGTCCCAGTACTAACCTTCAGAGAGTGGCTCCGGATCCTTTATTGTGACCGCCCTGCGTAAACATGTAAAGATAAATTCTGATATTATTTGTGTAACGCATTAGTATCATAATCAGAGTAATTGCTCTGTTGTTTTCGTTTTGGCGCCTGGACGGCGTGAAAGATAAGCGCTGCGATTGTTTTGTCGCAGGGGAAAGAACCGCAGGTCCTGGAAAAGAAACGCCCGAGCGTATCACCGCCTTCTCACCATAACTTAGTCGTGAGGGGAAGAACTACAACGGCGTGAATAAGAGAACTGAGACTTGTATATTGCCAGCCCGTCATTCCTCACTCCTGCCTCAGGAATGATGGAGTGCTTTTCGGGGGGGAACAAAAAAAACCCGGGACTTTAGTGATGTCAGGGGTTACTGCGAG
>JAOYSI010004425.1:0-32798 GCA_025775065.1 Hiodon alosoides
ACACACACACACACACACACACACACACACACACACACACACACACACACACACACACACACACACACACACTGACACACACACATAAATTCACGCACAATTAAATAAACACAGACCACATACCACATTGATAACAGCACCTACTGTGAGCATGGAATAACTTGGCATTACATGTCTTTCACTTCTCCTTTCTTTAAACCGTATGTGTGAGCATGTGTTACCACCTATTAGAGACCAGTCTTGAAGCATGGTGAGGGGTTTGACCTGTGTCCTGGATTTGTAAACTGGCAGTTAGTTTTGTTCTCTCAGCCTGTCCCTTCGGAGTGAGGTCACAGTGAACAAATATTCATAATTGTTACAGTGTAAAGGCTTTTTCTTTAATTACAATATTCTGGATGTTATGAGAGTCCTCATCTGATATAGGCAGCGTGCCGCGTCTATTAATAAAGTGGCCCAGTAAAGCAGCAACGAATAAATGAATCGCTCTACTACAAAACATTCTCTTATCAGAGGACAGTGAGGCCAACCCTTGGCTGCTCTGTATTCTTTGGGAGAACATCAGAAGAACCCTTTTTAAAAATGCTTAGGGGCCTTGTGGTGGGGGGTTATCCACCAGCGACCAGGAGAGCTTACCTTGGGGGCATATAAAAAATGTAGTGGGTGGATAGTTAACAAAAAAATCCGCAAAGCAATGATTTCTCCCATTTATATTTGAGTATATAACTTAGCTTCTGTTAGCTAGCTAGCTTCATCTAACTTTAAAAGCCAGTGCATCTAAATTTTTTTATTTTATAAAATAAAAATAAATGGCTGTCTCGGAATGTTCTGCCTCGAAAGTGAATATTTTAAAAATCCCCACTTATACCCCACTTATAGTCAAGTCTGACTCCCCATTAGTGATGTGCAGACGTGCACGATTCTCCATTTACCTGCCAAATGCATGGTATTTAAGACAAATGTAATTTGTTTTTTTATTCAAAAGTTATTGGACTTGTCATGACAACAAAATCGCATCTGTCTTGGATAAGCTCCAACTCGGTAATGAACAATTTTGAGACAAACAAAACAACAAGAGATGTGATAAAAAGAAAAATCTAAATAAACAACAGAACCGTGCTTGAGACTCCAGCAATCGTCTTTTCTGCTTCTACTCAATATCTTTCAACAATTAAAATAAATTAACATAGTTTGCATTGACTACAATCTTACATTTTATTAGCTTCAGTTTGTTCAGTTTGTTCATATATGTGTTTTCAACCAAATGGCGACAGAACTGGGGAGTAATTTTTGATTATTTTGGTTTTACTGTAAATAACATATTTTTGACATGCAAACGCAAAAACTGTAACAAACAAAAGGTCACCCCCTGCTCTTCATCCCACACTTTTTCCTCTTCTATTACAGACGTCCCACTCGCGCCGAATACGCTACACGTGCAAAGCCCATGTTTCTTGAGGCGGATTTGTTCTTCCACATGGGGGAAGTGTTTCAGCCTGTGCCCTACCTTTAAACAGTAGGTGCACTCTTCGCTTCATCGGCGGGCCAGAAACGCCTTTATTCCCCTCAAGGGCAGGTCCTCTGGGCTGTAGAACACTTCCCTATTAAGTACCCAGATCGAACATCTATCCGGGCTCCATTCCATGATTCTCTCTTGCCAGAGGTCCGAGGTTTCAGCACCACGGTAGCATGAATGAGCGTGCTGTGCCCAGTCTGGGCGTTACTATGGCGCCTTTTATTCGGGATATTTAACACAAAAACAAAACCTCTCTTTTAGGGAAAACTTAACAAAAGCAGTTTACAGAGGTACACAAAAGCCCACAAACTCCCAAGTTCATCGCCACCAAACCAAACTTTTCCAGTCTACCCTCCACTTATAAAGTGTCTCTAAATTGCTGGCACCTGAATGTGGTTATGCATACCTTACCAAAACCTTGAGTACTCTGTATTTTTTTTTTTATTGCTCTGCGCTTGACTTAGAAAGTTGTGGCTATTGGGCAGTTCCCTCGGAAGGTTGTACCAGAGATGCAAACCAAGGTCTCCTGGGAGAAGCCCTACCGCTGGGAACACATAGAGGAGGCATGAGGGCCAACGATGTGCTAATGCGTCTGTCCCAATACACCCTGTGTTGCATTTTATAGAAGACATGTAGGGTGCATCTCTTCGGAGGCAAAAACGTCTATCAGAGCCATCATGTGGCTCATAAATTGAGATTTGAGCCTCCATTCGAGAGAAAGGAGTCTTCTAGCCAATTAACTTCTCAGAGGATGGAGAGGATACGTCTTCCTAGAGCACCATCTTAGAGAGACGGAGCAACTTCATGCCTCCCTGGTGATTGATGTGTGACACCACCATTGTGTTGTTCGTCTGGACAAGCACTTGTGTCCCTCAGACAGTGTCCCTGTCAAAAAAAGACAGCAGGCTCATAAATACTGCCTGCGATTCAAGGATATTTATGTGGCAACCTCGCTATGAGGCTTCCTACACACCTTGCACTCCCTGTGCATTCCACACGCCAACTGAAGTTAGAGGAATCTGTGGTGATGTAGCTGCTCCTAGCTGTACACCTAACCGTACAGTGGGAGGGTTTTTTTTTCCAACCAGGTGAATGTTCAATTCTCTATGCTTTCTCTCCTGCTCACCCGTTTTTCTGTCTTTCTGACTGCATCTCTTAATGCATTCCTCTGCTTCAGATTTAGCAGCTGCATTTCTTACTTTATTCATTATCATTTGTTATTTTCGCTCCATGTTCTATTTTCTTCTACATTGTTCAATGCCATAGTCTTCACAACAATCATTCCTACCTTTCACAACTACCTTTCTCTCCTCAGTATTTCCTATTTCGAATATGTTGCCAATTCACTAAAGCTAACAAAAACACAACATTCATTTGACATTGGTGATATTTGCCTCAGGCAAATGACATTCTTTATTTCAAAATATCTTCCAGAGTTTAGCGCCACACACAGAGCTAAGAGTGGAGCACAGATCGATATTGGAGACTCATTTGAGACAATCCAACTGGGCTCAGGTACTCAAGCTGGGCTACATCAGCGGGAGGCACGTCAGGGTGCGAGTCCTCATTATCTCCTGTAAGAAAATAATGGGAGCCACTGGAGTATTTCAGTAGAAAACACTGACTCTAATCAATAGGGAGACAATTCTTATTTCAAGGAAGATAAAAGGAAATCTTTAAGAGCTTAAACAAGCTTGGTAAAGAGGAAAAAAGGTTTGCATAGTCTCTATGACATACGACACAGGCATGCAAGCTCACATGGGCACAAACGTCAAAACAGACACAATCATCTCCAAAAACACCTGCACACACACACACACATACATACACATAGCCAACAATGCACATATTTAAATGGATTGCGGTTGCGTTCCAGGGCATTTCAGAAGAAATCACTGACTCTATAGGGAGACAATAGGGAGACAACTCCTTATAAAAGGAAATATTTAAGAGCTTAAACAAGCTTGGTAACGAGGAAATAAAGTTTTGCAAATCTCTATCACACAACACACAGGCACATAGCCAACAATGCATACATTAAAATTGATTGCGGTTGAGTTCCAGGGCACGAGAACCTTGTGATGGGTATGAGATCCTCTCCTCAGCAAACCCTTCCACTGCTGGGCTGTCCTTGCAGCCAAAACAGGCAGTAAAAGTAAATTATGCAGAGACCGTGGAGGATGTTGGCAACCTGTTTGTGGGAGCTCACTCCAACCAAGCAGAAATGCTACAGAAGTGAAACAAAGTCCATCAATGCTCCGTAAACCCCCATAATGCAGCATTACTAATTAGAATCACGCAACAAAAGCGCTTTTCCAGCTCTGGAGAGCGACTCAGCAACGAGGGGAAGCATAAACTGTGTGTCCCTCTTCGGCTATAAAAATATGACTATGCATACTACTTAACTTATCTTTGCAGATGTTTCAGTATGCACGGTATACTGTGTACTTTGTGTGCGCAGATGTTTCAGTATGACGTGCATGCTACTTACTTTGTCTGCGCAAATGTTTCAGTATGTTGTGCATGCTGCAGACCTTATCAGTTAAGGTCAGAGAGGTTAATGTATGTATGGCAGACACTAGAATTAGATCAATAACTAGAACATGGCAGAGCTAGATCTCCATCTGCAGACTGGATTTACTGGTTTGTACCCAAAACAAAAACAGCAGACATAAAATGGAAAAAGGAGAAATCACATTAAAAAACTGATGATGAATGTGAGAATGTGATTACCTGTGCAGACTTGCCTCACTCCAGATATTACAGGAAATTTTATGAACTGCTGTTCACGATCTCTCCCGCACTTCCTCCACCTCAGCCACTGTCATCAACTGTCAGTTATGGTTTTTTACTTTTAATTATTTTGTTGAAAATGCCTGGCAGATTTGGATATTCAAGAAAGTACTGTATTTCATACTGTTGCAAAATTTTTTGTGTGTAAAAACATCCAGTTACTACATTCAGCTCTTGCCAGTGAGGTAGTCTGATAATAGAACCCTAGAACCAATTGCAGCTGTCCTTTCTATTAAGCATTGTTTATACAAAAAACATTTACTATAAAGTACCGCACTTGGGTTCTCTACTCTTGGCGTCTAACAAGGTTGTATTCTGTAGAACCTCAAGAACATGTGGGATATCGCTCACAACGATATTTCCCCATGGGGATAAATAAAGTACCTATCTGATCTAATCTAATCTAACTCTGCAGTGCAGATACACCCTGGAACATCACCCAAGAAGTAGCCTCAACTGGAATGGGCAGTGAATTTTTGCAGTGGGGGTTACTTGTGCTCCAGGGAAGAGTAAGTCTAACTTTATTCTAACACACTGCAAGATGAAATAGCTGTCAGGTAGACTTTTAGAGTGAAAGAGCTCTTCCCATTGTACAGCAGGTCATGCAAAAACTGCATGATCACACACATTGAAAATGTCATGGGATCCTCATCCTTCGTCAGACACCGTGGGTGAAAAATGCTCTACTTTCAGCTATACAAGGAGCAAGTGAAAGCAGCCCCAACACTGCAGCCATTCAGGGGTGAAACCAAGAGCTGCTGGCTCAATGGGCTGTGATACCTAAGATTGCCCTGTGTCTGGCTGAACAGGTTGCAGTGACTGGGCAACTGCCAGAAGCTGTATCAGTATATAGAGACAAACCAGGCTCCTTTCGGACAGGAACGGGTTACCATTAGGACCGTGGCCCTGTTCTGCCTGAGCTTACGAAGACACAGCAGTATTAATAGATTCGCCGATAATGCGTCAACCCCTAGACACCTCTGTCTCTCTTTATGATGAACAACAGGGTGCATTGTGTCAACTCCTGGGAGACAAAAATGTTGATCGCCGTTCTCCCAAACCGCTCCCATGTGAGGCCCACAACCTTGAGATGGATAAGCTAAATTTATTTGCTTATCCAAATAATCTCAGCTCACTATAGACACAGACGAAAATACAACAACTCACCCATTTGTTGTGCCGCATGGAGGATGCTGCCACCATTGTTTCCTCCCCTGCTACCTTAGACGGAAGCAACACTGTGTCCACTGCATGGCCATGATGGGAGCATCCAATGGTATGCAGTAATGTAAAACAGCACTGAATACAAAAAATACAACAATAAAACTATCCTAGTCTGGTTGGTACTTTATATATATCTTCTTTCCCACAATGTTGCCATAAAGCCACAGGCTCCCGCTGGCGTATGGCCGTTTTGGGCCTAGTTCGAATTAAAAAAAAATATATTTATTAAAAAAACAAAACAGGTTTAGCGACCACAAAGGAAAACATTGTTAGAAACATCAGTGAGAGGGGAAAGGGGAAATTGCAAATGACCACGGAGTGTTTTATCAGGGTAACTCACATAGCATCCTGCAATCTCATGAGAATTTATTGGCATAATGCTTCAGTTCTTGGGTTCTTAAAGAGGAGTAACCCATTAGTGATGGTTAATATTTCATAATTGAAAGAGAACCAAATAATTCACAGGTCAGTTCACATTTAATTAAGGGTGATGATCTCTTTTTAAATTATTTTTAATGGATTCACAAAGTGTTCATGCACATTTCTAATAAATTTCGGTTCTCAACATTGCCAGTTCAGCAAGATTAATGTAAAAGACAATTTAATTATTCAAGTTACCAGTATCTTCTATCTTACCAATATCTCTACATGGTGAGCTAACCTAGTACCAACTAATTTCATTTTGTAATTTATAAGATGATTTAACCATAAAATTATTAAACAGCAGCACTTTTTATACTTTATTTATTATTACCCTATGGAACAATAAGCCAGTGACTGAAATACAACAGCAAAAACATCTACTTAATGATGCTGATCTTGACAAGCCAAGTTCCAAAAAATATTGTCGCCAAGATAAAGACAGATCACTCAGTTTTCACTATTTTTCTTTGCCACTGTATTACCAAATTGCCAACTGAAATTCCTTGTGGTTAAAAAAAACAGTGCAGTGAGCTCTATCTCAATTTACAACAACATTAAAAAAAAAAAACATGTACATAAAACAATTGTAAGAGAACAATTGATACAGTGAACAAGGCAATGATAGTTAAAGTCTGGAGTGTTATTTTGTGTTGATGTGTCACAAACTAATTCAATAATATTAGGCCTTCTCGGAGCTCATGCACAAAAAAAACAAAAAAAACAAAAAAAACAAAAAAAACAAAAAAAACAAAAAAAATTCACGGCAGGGGGGCCTTTCAGGGAATTCAGAAGGGGGGGGGGGGTTTGCAAAAAAAAAAAGTGAGAAGCTGAGTACATAGCAGCTTCAGTACTTCGTGGGAGGTGTGTTCTTGGTTCTTGATGCCAGGACAACAGCAGAGATCAGACTCCTCTTCAGATTAGCCACAGCTTTTCTTGTCCATGCCATGGAGATGGGGAGGAAAGACATTTAAGAAAAGCTAAATGTGGTTAGAAGCTGACAAACAAGTAGGCAGAGAGTGGCAGAGAAAATGAATTCAGTGTTTGTATGACAATTCTGTAGCCTCAGAAGGAATAAACTATGGCAGCATACAAAAGTAAAACAAAAGGGGTGAGGGAAGGTAATGTAGCCATGAAGGTGGTCAAAGTCATTCCCCCCTCCTAAGAGCACAGCCAGATCAACAAGGGTGGGTCTACCTCAGAGAGGCGACAGCAAGGAAAGGTCTTTGCACCTGAAGATTCCATGGCCCAATTCCAACCTCTCAGCATCTTTTAAATACAAAGGCCATTTAGTGCATTAAAAGTAAGAAACAATACCATGTCAGCACGATGCTGAAAAGGTGCTAAGATTGGTGTGATGCTGATTTATATTTCTGCTTTGCAAATGACAGGATAACAGGAAGTATACTGAAAAGTTTGTCGTTCTAAAATTCTAAAAGAATGCCTGAGCAATTACTCTGAATTTAAGACCACTGGTTGCCTAAATCATTTGGGTTTAGATAAATAACAGTATTCAAATGAGACAGCTGGGTCAATTATTACCACAGGGTCTTTGTTAAGCAATGTGGGAGACACTGGGTGGCCATCAAAACTTCTCATGCTGTCACAATGATTTTTAGGGCCTAAGCCTATCATTTCGGTTTTCCCAGAATTGAATAGTAAGTTAGATGTCAGCCTTTTTTTTACACGTTCTTGAGGCAAGTTTCTACCTTCCACAATTTCCCCCATGGGGGATAAATAAAGTACTTCTACTACTACTTATGAATATGCAAGCCCTCGCCTGGTTTCATAGACTGGTAGAGCTGAGTGTCATCTGCATAGTTGTGGAAATTGATGCCATGTTTACAAATGATATCACCTAATGGTAACATGTCTAGGTTGAAGAGTAGGGGACCCAGGACAGAACCTTGTGGGATACAATACCCGACTTCATTTAAATCAGCAAGACAATCATTTGTTTGAACAAGCTGAAAAGTTTGTTATGTATGAATTAAACCACAAAGGAGCACTTCCTTTAATACCAATATCACATTCAAATCTATTCAGAAGGATCTGGTGGTCAATAATGTTAAAAGCTGTACTAAGGTCAAGAAGCACTAGTACAGACAGACAGCTTTATCAGAGATTTAAAAAAAAGATAGCATTGTTCAAGTTTAATAATTGCCATCTTTGTGTTATGGCCTGCACAAAAACCTGACCGAAGAGTCTCAAAGGTGTTGCCACCTTCTAGGAACACAGTTAGCTGTTGAGCAACAGTTTTTTGAAAGTATTTTAGATAGAAAGGGCAGATTGGATTTTGGTTTGAAAATCTTTAGAAATGTTGGGTACATGTTTGGTTTAGTTAAAGTAAGCTTGACAACAGCTAACTTAAACAATTTGGGAAAATAGCCCAATTATAACAATGTGTTAATTACATTTACAAACTCGCTGTCAGTACTGGGTCCAGCAAGCATGTTGATTTAGAGAACATAATTAGTCTGCACATAATGTTGCCTGCACATTTCTATTTCAAGGTACTGGCATTTAGTCAGACCAGGTTGAGAGGTTTAATTAGTCTGCTCCTGTTTGTTCAACATTTGAATTAAAAACGTTCAATACATTGTTACTAGTATGGTGTTGGGAGATATTAAAACTATCTGCTGCGTGACTAGTCGTTCGTTAATTTATTAACCATATTAAAAATAATCGAACATTATTTTATTTTCTTCGATTAGATCAGAAAAAAATAATTTGATCAAGCAGATGTTAGCGCATGTTTGTAATTTATTCGACTGTCTTTCCGCTCAAGATAACAATTTGGTTAAACGCCATTTTCGTTACATTTTACGGCAGGCCTGTTTTGAAGCTCGAGTTTGATCAGTACACCACGGAGCAAGTTTGTTACATTGGTCAAAAAGAACACACCTCAGACAAATCTAATTTTAGGGCGGACATTTGAAAAAAACGTTTTCAAATAGTATTCAGAAAATAAAAACATTTCGTAAGTCTGTCCACAGTTTCTGAATTTGCAGTCGGTTTTGCTCTAGCTACTGCAGTTTAGTATATATTCCTGTGTACGTGCCTTATTTTAAGGGTATTTTTCTCCCAGCCCTCTCGCTGTTCTGTATAGGAACGGCACCGGTAGGGAGGAAGCGTTCCATTCGAACTCCGTTGTTCTGCGTCACCAGTTTCAATCTCCGCAGAATATATGCTTATGAATATGCCGTATACAGTATTGAATTTTTTCCAAAATAACATCATTCGAAAAAGTATAATCTGTTCTACTTTACATCTGAGTTTACATTGAATTTAAATTTTTATCTCCAATATGCTTTCACACACATTTTTGTGTCAAGGCACAACTGTCTACTATGTTACGAGTATATTCGTTACAAACTAACTGTTAGCAGTTCATGGTTATTAATAGAAGAAAAGAGGGAGAGGTGATTTTTCTCGGTGCCACTGGGTGAGTTAGAATACTGCTGCTCAGAACACGCTCTATGAGCGTTCCATTCAATTCGTTTGCTATTGCCTCGCGCTAGAATTCCAGCTATACCGGCAGTTTGTCGGCTGAGTCCGAAATCTATTGCGTTCTATCCACCTTACTACTCTACTCTGCCATATTTCTCCACCCAACTACTCTACTCTGCCTTCAATAAAAATTATGAACCTGATACATGTTTATTGGAGTGATTCAGATAATAGGAATGGTATATAGAGCAAAAAGGGAAAAAAGACAAACATTTTTGACAAAATTCAAAAACACTGCTAGATATTGATTGGTTTCAGCTAGTGTGGATTTAACTCAGTTCCCCTTGATCTGTATGCACTACAATTTTTTTACTCGTTTTTCCCTCATGCTTCTCACTATATCTCCATTAATATCCTGATCTATTTCTACACCTTGTCTCTCGTTGCCCTTTCCCCCCAACAAAAACTCTTGGAAGGAGTAATCCTGCTAAAGAGAAAAAAAAAACAAACAATCCGGACACAGTAATGGTGACTCTTTTCATTTGAAGTGAGGAGTTGGTCTGACACAGATTTATCTAGAAGCTCCCTTGGAAGAAGAAGCGCTGGAGCATTCAGCTCCAGGTCCACAGGTCCTGGTCATGCTTCGCTTGTGCTGCGTGCCTCTCCACCAAAACGCCTCAGCCACATTTTCTCTTCAGGGAGGAAACCGGCTGTGAAGCCCTGATTCATGTTTTTTCCTCTCTTTGAGGGGAAGCTGCAGTTCATGCTGTAAGTGCTATTTTTTTTTTTTTTGTACATTATAATTTTCCATGATGCAGGAAGTAGTTATTTTTGAGCACAGGTGGGGTCAAATAAAATTATTAGTATTAGTATTACGTAAGTAATTTAATAAAAATCGTCTTGGGGGATTTATGAATAAAAATTTAGTAGACTTAGTTGCTGAAAGGTATTCAAAGCAGACACAATGCAAATAGGCAAATACATGTATCAGAATAAAATTATGCAAAGTAATACAGTGTAAGACGGTCATCCCTAATCAGCCTTACTCACACACAAATTAAATTTGAAACAGGATTTATTAGTATGACAAAGGTTATCCAGGCTAACCAAACCATTTTAATACATTTAACTTGAAATTGCTAGATTAATTCCATCACATCCTCCCTGCCCTCTGCTCTGTATAACACCCCTCCAAGATTTAATTAAGGAAACAGACACAGCAGTTCTTTCCTTTAGTTTGACAGGCAAAATCATACTGTGATGCAATATTCTTCCATTATAATATATGCCTGGGAAATCGGGAGAGCTGACTGAAGAACTGAAAGGGAAGTACGCATATCTTATCTGGTTGCACTTAGGAGAAGGATGTGTGTCATGCAGTGAGAAACACACCCACTCAGGTTATTTTGGTTCCTGACTAACATGAGGACAGGTCAGTCAGACAAGTTATTTAATTTATTTCAAAAGTTGAAATCTTAAAATAAAAAAAAAATTAGAATTAAACTCTAAATGCCTCCCTTCTCAAAAGAAGGTAGCTGAAAGGCGAATATCCAATCTCCTGATCCTGAAAAAAACAGACTTCTGCTTCCATACAGTATATTCAGGAAAAGAAGCAAAAGAGGAGAGCACTGGATTAAAAAAATAGTGGTTTTCCCTAATATGAAGGGTCTGTGCTCTAATAAGAAGCTAGGTTTACCTCTATCTGGGCAATCCTTCAAACCTTTTGTAGGAGGTGTACCCAAAGCTATGAGAAAATTTAAGGCGACTTCACCATTTCATGAACACTCACTCAATAGCAAGAAAACCATGCACATTTGCATATGTAATTCGCCTCTTAGTTTCTCACGTTTTCGACAGAATTTAATGTTAGATGAATTGGCATGTCGTTTACTAACAGTATTACATTTAAAACATTCTTGTTAAATAAAGTTAAATTCCATTTAACTCAGTTTATTGGAAAACCATCAAGAACATCTTTTTAACTGATACCATTTGTTGCATTGGTCAAATGCTAATATTGAAAAAGATAAATAATCAAATATTATTTAAATATCATTTTTAGAATAAAATGTATGTTAAAATAGATCCATAATTGACATGAAGGCCATTTTAATCAATTCAGATAAAGTTGAGCCAAGGCACAATAACTTAACGAGGGATAAATCACAGGGTATAAGAAAAATAAAATATGTGACTAATTAAAAAGAGCCAAGCTAATTAAAGAGCCAAATTGAATTTACATCCCATTTAAAGAGAAAATTATTTATGATGGACTCATGGAGAGAAGGTTAGCAGTTTAATAGACCGTTTGATTGTGACTGTAAATAAAAAACCCATAACATCAAAATGAAACACTGTATGGCTGAACTTCCCCCAGAGGACTGGGTGAGGCAAAGAGAC
Source organism: Hiodon alosoides (assembly GCA_025775065.1). Lineage (NCBI taxonomy): Eukaryota > Metazoa > Chordata > Actinopteri > Hiodontiformes > Hiodontidae > Hiodon > Hiodon alosoides. The sequence goes on from JAOYSI010004425.1 coordinate 11,801, forward strand.
ATGAGATTTGGTGAGATTCCAGATCGGGTCGGTGAGGCTGCAGTGCCGGCACTTCATGGGCCAGGTAATGGACAAGCTAATGGAACGGGCAGATTAACTAGACAACCAGGAGAGACACATTTGCTCAAAAGGGATTACAATGTCTATCTGCCCTTCTCCCCCACTCACTCTCTATCTAGTTGTAAGTATGACATTTCTAACTGCCACCAACCGAACTCAAGGCTGTAAGGAGTCAAAATAGGTCAAAAAGAACCTGCGCCAGGCATACTAGTGAACAAATAAAATAGTCAGACAGGACTGAAGTGATTTGGGTTGTAACGTGACCATTCATTTCGCTGTTGTTAAAAATATAGTTTTGAACTGCCGCAATAAAATCTACAGAATATGCAAGTGTCATGAGCTGGGGAAGGATTTCATTTATTGCGATTAAAATAAATTGCTATTTTTTCAAGGTTTTTTTTCCCTTATCGTCCGTAATTTACAACAGCTCTGTTATTCACTCCAGCTGCAAAAAGGCAGATAGAAGCTAGGATTTTAAAAGGTAAGATCAGAGAGAAGGAGGTTAGCATAGTGGGCTAGCCAGAATAGATGCTGAACAGTAGCACTGGTTGTCACTGCTGGCTCACTTTAATTGCTTTTCCCTTTCGTTTTGCTCTTGGTTAGGTTTATATGGCAATTGGAAGTATTTCGTTTCAGTTTGGTTAACTTCAGTTTTGATTTAACTGTGATATGCTGTGGCCGGAGACGGTCATGTTTTGAGTTTATGTTTTGTGGAAACTGGTGAAGCACAGAGGAGGGAAGATGCTTTTTCATCTTCCTCTTCATCAGGGTGGAGGGAGCCAAGCTGGTGTCATTGGCAGGGGAAGACAAGAGACTACAACTATGCCTTGATGGAGATACACTGCCTGAGGTGTCACAAGTAAATCTCAAGTCTTCACCTCTGAGTCTGAAATAAAGTCATGAGAAGCAACTCGCAATTCAAGGGCAAAGTTACTTTATCCAAGCCACAACAAGTCAGCAAGTGGATATTCCCATGGATAGATTACAGCGTGAATCTGTTACAATTTTACAAGTTCTGATGTTGGCGCCTGATGTTCTGAGTATTAACACTCCCAATCTGATGCTCCTTCATCATAATGGCTGCATGTATTAATTAACTGGCTACTGGTTTTTCATTCAGTGCGACGAGTCAAGATACCCAGATGTAAATTAAAACATGGTTCTCGCAAAGATAGTTGTGAGATTGTGATGCAGTGCTTTCATGTGGGATAAACAGCTAGCTACAACTTGTCATAGACTGCATAGCTGTTTGCAAGCTTTTAAGCTAAGCTATCAAGGTAGTTACCTTTCTTTACGTGTCATCAGATGCTGCACAAAGCTGTGGTAGCAATTGCATCTCTCATTTTGGAGCCACATGCTTTGCACACATCAACTTTCTTGTGGTGGTAACTGAGATGCAAGATATGAAGAAAAAGATGTGGCTATTAATCAGAGCTTTAGCATTGATTGTGTTGCAATTGGATCTGAATCAACTCCCATTAGTTAAACGATTGGTTCAATGTCGTTGCTAAAGTTTATCAGAGAAAGAGATACATTTTTTTGCTCTGACACATCTAGCTTTAGATAGCATATGCTAGCCTATGTAGACTTGTCACGTTGTCACTCTCAATTCCATGTCATGAATCAAGTCGAGTTTAAAGTATTTTTTTATGTTGCCAAGTCTCAAGTTTTCAGATTTGTGATCCTGTCAGACTCAAGTCCAAGTCGGTTAACTCAAGTCCACACCTCTACGGTCTCCTGCCACCCTGTAAAAGGAGATATACCGTGAATGCTGCAGGTTAAGAACCCTGTAACTTTTAAGGTATAAACGGGAAGGGCAGCCAGCAACCAGATGGACCAGTACAGATCAGAGGATGGTTGTTCCAGGAGCCTGGCACCTAGACGACCACCCTCTGGAAAGCCAGTCCCCCGGTTGTGGCGTTTTGTGGTTTTCCTGTTCCTCCTGCCTATAAGGGGCAAGCGCCAACGTTTCTATTTTTATAAGTTTCATGTTTGATAGTCTGCCGCAGTCTTTTTTCTTTTGTTCCTTTAAGTTCTTATTCCTCCCCCTCCACATGGGTTTCCTATCCCCCATTAGTATAGTTGGTTGCAGACCTGAGAACACAGGGCATCAAGGCAGATCGGTAGGAAGGGTTGTGGGGAAGAACTTGGTGATGACTTACCTTCTTAAGTTACACGCAATAGTGCATTTGTAGTGGTAATTTGCAGTGCAATTATCTATTTTGTCTTTGAAGCATGTGTGGCTATTCTTGGGTATGTGTATTTCAGGTTTGTAAGCGGGCTGCAGCTATAGTCTCCCATTAGCTGTGCCGCAGCTTAAAGTCTCATTGCTAACGCACTTTCGTGCATACTGCCCTCTATGGGTATGACCTAACTCCGCTCCCGACCAAAAGCAGAAAAAGCAAGTATATGCAATGAAATGATAGCTCAGTTACAAAACTTTATCAGACGGAGGCAAAAGGATGGTGGAATGACCCAGCATCAAAAACAAAATTCTGGTACTTCTGGAATTTTGGTAGAGCAAGACAGTTTAAATAAGATGCTTACCCATAGTCTGAGTCGATATGTCTGTAATCAATATGACATAGAAAGCCCTTCATTGTTTCTGAACAAAAGTTTGCCTGTCTGACATTCTCACCCTAGATTAAAATCTTTTTTGCCAGGCATGAATTAGATTTATTTGAAAAAAGGAATTGAGAGCATTCCGATTTGTGTCATTTCTTGGTTCTGGCCAAGGACTTTCAATAACTCTAAACAAGGGGGCTGATGAAATTCACAGTGAGAAATAACAAAAGTTCTGGTACATTCCTGAGCTAAAATAATGCTATGCAGTACTCAAAGGTAAACAATATTACCCACCCGAGTCACAATGCATTACATGCTCTGCCTCACACACCCGCATTCATAGTAAGTCAATACATCAGCGCATATAGTTAATCCAGGCAATCAAGGCAAAAAAACAAATCATATCACCCTGTCTACAATGCAAAAAATGTTTAACCTTTTTGTTCTCCCTCTTATGTCCAAATAATTCTGACCTAGATATTCATTTTTGTCTTAGCAGATTATAGTTACATTATACCATATTTACTTAATCACGTTTTTTTCAACTGGTTTGCTCACCTATTTTAACAATGCCCTCTGAAAGCTAGACTTCATGAAGTAAGAGTAACATCAATGAGCCACATTAGCACTTGGGACCAGAAATTTACCGTTTACCTTTAAAACTCCCAATCCAGTTTGATGACAATCTTGTAATTTTTCCAGGAGTCATAGTAGCATGTTACCAAAAAGCCAGCAGGCTTCACAATACAGACAATACATTTTAGGTAAGCATCAAAGCCATTTTTGTGCTATTGTGCTGCCTATCTTCGTTCATTTACTGAAATTATTTACTAGAGAAACACCTGTTCTTAGTATCCCTGGGGCATCTATAAAAATAAATAATTTTACATTTGGACCCCCCATAACAATAAAGAAGTTTGCCCTATCAGTTCAGAGTTAATCACTGCCTACTTCAATAGATGGCAGTGTTGCGAGTTTAATGTTAAGAGGTTCCTGGTTGCTTGCTTGAGTACCTGCTGTGCCAGAGGCCTCATTGCTACTAATAAGTTAATGTTAGCATTTTCTATAGATGCTATACCACCGACTTCGTTAGCATTGTTTGCAAGCTCTTACTATTTAAATTTAAAAATAGATGCAATTTTGCACTTTTCAATCAATATCATGAATTTTACATGGTTAACTTAGGTATACTAAATGTTTGGCCTGACCCCCATATACTTTTATTGGTCACTGTGTTTTTGCCAGGTACCTTAAATGGGTTGAAATAAATAAAACGTTTTCATATTAACCTAAAAATAAACCGCTTGACGATGACAATGTATGAGCATGGGTGGGCCCTCACTATGTGTGAGCCCCCTCTCACCGCAAGAGTTGCAGGAACTAACATTGAACTGCTACCCCTCACGGCCCAAATCTGCCTCTTTGGGTTTAGGCATCCCCATGGCATCACAGTACCAGATAAATGAATGCATTTCACACCAGATACTAAGGATACAAATATTAGAATTTGTTTTTAATAAAGAAAAAGCAAGTAATACTTATGGAACAGTAGCTTCTGAAAATGGTCATTAGGAGGGAAGGCATTATGAAAAACATTCTATGATTGCGAGGTACAAATCATTATTTCATGTATTGTAGTACATATTATTATAGGCAATTCATAATGTTTATTGTTACTTGTGCAATGATGTGTAGCTGTTTTATTGTTTGTAAATGTAAAATAGATACAAAAGTTATCCTTTTAAAAACACATTTATGTTTTTCAATGCCACTACAGCATAAAAAATAATTACAATGGGCTATGGAGATCAAGCTGTACTATATTAGCATACCTAATGAGCTCAGGATTATATTTACCCAGTTTAAATTTAAAATAAAATAATAATAGCTTTTAAAACCTTTGTCAGGCAGCACCATTTTCATATCTGCGCTGCTTGCAAATTTTGCATTAAAAATATTAATGGTCATTAAAAAACACAGGGCATATGCCCATACGGTTACCAACAGCAGCACATTGAATGTCTCACTACTTAAGAGAACATCATTATCCTAAATATTCAGAAAAAACTTCTATTCTGCCATGTCCGCACTGAACCCTATTTCTGTAAATGCTTCCAATTTTAGTGGTCTAAAGGTGACATATTTTAAGAAAAACAATAATGTTTCTGCATAGGCCTAATATACATTTTTTTATTTTTTTTAAATCACTTTGAAGTGATTATTGAAGTGGAAAATGTAGGTACAGCGCGTGTATTTAAAAGTATTTCACTAATATATTTGAAGTCTTAATGGATCACTTTACAACTACTATGATCGACAAAGGTTGGGTAAAAGCATAGCCATATTCATAGCTTTTTCCATTTTCATCTAGGGTATGGATCCAGGTCAATACCACCACTAGTGACTCCGTATCTGAGAAGGAGTTAACAGTGACCATCTGTGGTACTGCCAACTTGAAAGATCAAAGGAAACCTCAAGACATCCTGATACCAGACAAAAGGAGAGCAGTGAAAGGTAAATATTCTTACTATAACAAAAGAGTATGTGATGCTCATGTTTCTCCAGGAAAGAGAGGAATGATGGACTACAATGAATCATCAATAAAAGCTGTCCAAACATTGCATAGGACTGGTGTCTGCTATGCTTTTAAATCTTTGCAAATCTGCGGTACTGCACATGTACAAACTTCAGGGAAAGGGTAGACTTTCCATATAGTGTGGTGGATAAAAGTACACTCCAGTGAAAAGGAAAAGGAACACAGGGAATGTTTGCACATTGTACAATAGCAAACATCAACCCCATTTTTAATTGGATGTTCCAAAGATTCAATCCAGTAGCAAGGAGGAACAGAGGAGGCAGGAATTCATGCTAGGATGGTGGAAAAAAAAAGGATATTAACACAAACAATTTAAAGATAAGTAGCTACAGTTATTTATTAAGCTTACATTTTATTACCAGTTCTTTATATGCATTGTCTCAGTCTGAATTATTATTATTTTTTAATCTAAATGTGATATTTTATTGAATCCAGAATGCACAATTATGCTGGCTCCAGGTCATGCTATGTTTTGGACAATTTCATGCTGGTTTTTCTGGTGACAAAAGCTAAAGTTGGTGACCAGCAAGACCGGCATGAAAGCATCCAAAACACAACATAAGCTGGTCACCAGTTTGAGCACTTAATGCTGATTTAAGCTGTAATTTTCAGCAGGGTGCATAAAAAGGAAAGACCTGGCAAAAAAAGATGTCGAAACACGTTCAGAAAACACGTTCCGAAAGGAGTGAGAAAAAGGGATGCTGAAGGAGAGATTTCCTCAGGCGGGTATTTACGATGATTTATTACCGTCAAACCATAGCTAACAGGCTGAGCTTGTGTTTTTTCCAATGATTTATTACGGACAGGTTGGTTCGTAGAGGCAAACTGATTCACTGCATTTAGATCAGTTTAGGTAGCCTGGTAGATATTTAGCCTTGCTAGCTAAAGATGTCGCTGACAGTAAGTGGATGGTTGACAGTAAGCGGCTGCTCAGAGGATGTAAGGGAAGCTCAGCTTACTCGAAAAGTTTTCAAAACACGTTTTTATTGTGCCTTACTTTTTACTGATATCAAAAACTCCTAAATGTACACTGCTGTAGCATGCAATTACGGCTCTCATTCTGGCCCAGAAAGAATTAAATAAACATTTGCCGTCTTTTTTTGCCAAAAAGTTGGGCTGCAAATTTGTGCCAGTATGTTATGTAGCAGAAAATGTTGGCAAAAAAGTTACTTCAACATCGATTTTGTGCCCTTCTATCTGGAGATCCCCGAGAGTCACTATGTAATTTGAACCCTGCTGCCACTATATCTGGTGCCCATCAGGGGAGAGATACAGAAGGAGTTATGTGTAACCAGGGGGTCACCCAGGATTCTTGAAGTCACTGCTCAGGTATAGAAAGTCGCTCTCACGGTGGACGAAGAGCCAATCTTTGATCAAACTAAAGCTCCCAGGCAACACTGACTACAGGCGAGAGAAGCAGAAAGTAGGGCACTGAACAACGAGAGCTGCTTGCAGACGGAGCATGAAGACTAAACGGATGACAGAAGGAGCAAAAAGTTAAAGGTTAAAGGACTTGCCAAAAAAGAAAAACGGCTGCTGTCATGAATGGTAAGAATGCCTTTACTCAGATTCATCGTAACACACAAATGATATCAACAGCAGAGAAAATAGTTTAGATACGAACCATATCAAATACCTTCTGCTTGCAGAGATTGACATCAATCAACAATATCTATATATATATATATATATATATATATATATATATATATATATAGCAGTTTGAATGACTTATTTACGTAAACTCACAGAGCATGTATAATACATACATGATCATCTAAATAAGTAAAAAATGTTGCAAGTACATCTTATGAATCCTCCATATAAGAACACCAATGAACAATACAGACAGACTCAGAGGGACCCTGTCTCACACCGTCACTACCCATTGTACAGGGACATGCTGCTACATACACTCATACGTTTACACTGGTCTCTTACACTGGTTACAATTGGTCTTCACGAACAAAAAAGACTCACATAGATAAAAAAGACCTCCACAAATATGTTCACATCCTCCTGCCTCCTTACACCTCAGCATGTAACCAGAATAGAGACCAAGCTGGATGGGTAGAAAAAGGGAAAAAAATCTTAACAAATCGTCCTGTCTCTCACAGCAGTGTCATTCGGCAACAGCTGAATATTAAAACTGTCATAAAACTGTTTTTACTTCTCTGCTCTTCATTAGTTTCTCCCACTCCAATTACTCAATTGCTTCTATTATTCATCATGCTAATCAGTTAATAAGATTTCATGCTAAAGCATTTCCCTTGCAAATCCACTACAGACTACATACTACAGTGCATCCCTCATTTTGAAATTAATTTGAGGGTCAATTCTGTCAATTGATAATCAAATTAACTATTGACAACATACTAATAACATATTTCATTTTGTAAAAAGACCTCCCCACATATGGATTTACCCAATATTAAAACACATCCTGGCCTCCAGAGTGGCTCAGTTGGTAAACAGTCAGCCCAGCAGCCCCGTTAGCTAGAATTCAGCTCATGTCATCTGGCAGCTGAGGAAGAGCTCTGCGGCAGCACACAATTAGCAGAGCTCTCCCTGGGCCTGGGCGGTTAGAAATCAGCGGGGCTCATCTCTACCCTGCGACTACCTCCAGAGCGACTATACTGCCATTGGGGGGAGAAGTACAGCTGCTAAAATCGTGGCTGAATCTCTCGAGTGGGCTGTGCAGAATGTAAAAGAGACGGGCGGCTCAAAGGCAACTGGATTGGAGGGACTTCCCCACCCTTCTCTTTTGTGGTGGCATGATTTGTAGTGACAAGTCGTGGTGCATAAGCACAACTAGTCATTCCACATTGGGGAGAAAACACAAAAAATTATTGGTGATTCTAAATAAATAAAAACTAAAAAGCAGTAAAAAAGCAGGAGTCGCTATTCTTTAAAAACGATTTGTTAATTACAAAATTACAAAAGCGGGGCCCCGGTTTGCCAAGGGGTCTCAGTGAACCGCACCACCCGCAGCCCTGTGGTAATGCGCTCGCTGAGACTTTGGTGTCTAAAAGATGTGATTTCAGTTATGGGGAGTAATACCTTTGTCAACTGATATTGACAGAAACAAGCTGAGTCTCCAAGCAAATCACAGGTGGGTTAAATCATTTCACTGAGAGAAGAGAACAACCCTGAAGAGAGACAACAGCAGCCAGCAGCACTGCACAGTTATAAATAAACAAGTTGCTGTGCTGAAGGGAGGAAACATGTATAACAGGGAGCCTTTTATTAAAACAATTGTGTCTTTGAGAAGAATGCATCCACACTTACATAGCCTGCATTAATTAAGAATAGAGAGTCTCAACTCCGTAACTCTGAGCAGTCAAACTCCAATGTGATGGTTGCAGCTACGTAACTGCGAAGAACTGCATTTAGACTTATTAAACTGGAAAAAGCGGAGTCTGCACTTTCATGTGCTTCAAAATGTCTGGAACGCATGCAAATTTGAATTTGTATTTTGAGCAACAAAACAGCTGAAGCACAGGGAGATTAACATGAAATATATATTAAATCAACTAGGCCTTAGAAAACGATTAAAACTTTGAAGATTTTCCTAACAGGATGCAAAAGCTTTTATGTGATGCACTCACAGTAGGGTGCCATGTTGAAAGCTTAGTATTACAAGGCTTTACCTGTGGAGCAGAATACCCTTATACCCCGGCAAGAAAAAAATATATATAATTTTTCCTATTGAAATACGGAGTATTGGGGAATCATGGGGAGCTGTAACTGTAGCTCTGGTTATTCAGTATTTACTGCAGTTTCTTGGTGTCACAGTCTAGTATAGCAACAGGGACCTGAGCCAATGGTCTTTATGACTCTTACTCCAGTTTGATCCCCGTGGAGAAATTATGCGGCTGTTCGCTCACACCCTGACAATCAGCCCCTTAAATTGATTTCTTACCACTGCTAGGTGCACGCTCTAACAAATAAGGAACTCCCCCCAATCAAATCAAAGCAAATATCCTGGACTTTGTTTTTCAATGCTTTAAAAACATTGGGTTATTACCACAAGTGTCCATAAAATAGAGATATTAACCATCACTAATGGGTTATTTCCCTTTAAGAACCCAGAATTCTGAGCAGTTATGCCATATCACTTGGTGTCATGTAACTTTAATCTCATAAAATCGAGCAGCTATGACAGTTCTTTCTATTTTTTCTTCTGAACCACTGTGGAACCAAAGCAACCATGAAAACTGATGGTTAATATTTCTATTTCAGAGCACCACACTCCCAACCAAACGCTCCCTTTGAAATACATATTTGAACCATCACCAATGGGTGAGTTATCTGTCATAAGGCAAATGCAAGAGCAACGACACTGTATGGGCACATCGACAACACGCCCAGCCACACATCAAGGTGTAAATGGGTGGGTTGTTTTTTTTTTTTTTTTACCAAGAGCGTGCTCAAAGGCAGCTCAGGAAAACTGTGAACTTGCACTGAGGAACCTTAGTATTGAACCATGCCTGCAGGGGCCACATGCGTAAGAAGCCTGGCAGAAGGGATTATGATGCCGCAGCCATTAGGCCCAGGCGTTCCAAGAATTCACCACCGGAAGAGATCTACCTATCTGAAAAACTGTCGGTAAGCTTTCAGCGTCACTACCCTGTCCTTCAACAGATTGGAGAACATGGACCAGCCTAGAGAGTTAGTCGGTAACAAGTTTAGTGTGTTGGCAGGCTTGCGCTGGCGACCTGGCACTAAAGAGCCAGTCATCCAGGAAGTCGGAAATTATGCCCCTGAACTTGGGTGGCTGACTGTTAAATTGAAACTAAACAGTTTTTGAATATGATGAGCACCCAGAATTCAATGGTGCAAGATATTCTGGAATTGTCAGCCCCCACTGGATGGCAGCGGACTCCCCTGCACAGAAAACCAAGAGGATGGAAGTGGCGCTTGGAGCTGATTCTGAAGGCATCATTGTAGCCTGCCAAGCGGCTAGCAGGCTTTCATGCCAAATGCTGATTCGTCTACTCTCTGGCCTCGTTTGAAAGTTTTAGCAGGTTCTCCACTGCTGTACCCATCTTACGTGCCTTGTGCCGAATTGTGGTACAGCAGAGGTTGTGGCTGGGTGCTGCCATGAAGACTGCAGTTCTCACCAGAAATCACGGTGGACAGGAGGAGCTGCAACTGCTCTCATGGTCTAATCGTCAAAGACTGACATGAAATCCGTTTCAGCGGATAGCTAAACCCAGTGCTTTTGTCGCCCTCCTCATGAACAATGAAACTGCCGTTTCCGAGTCCACCACCTCCAAGAATGGGTTCCCTCGGAGGAGGTAAACGGGACCGTAGGAAGCACCAAGAGGGGGGCGATCCGGCTGACTGGCTGTGCTCTGTGGAGCTGGACGTAGTGTTTGTCGAAACGCCAAAGGCTGGCAATAGAAGCATGTGGCTAGTGCATGGACATGAGTCTATCCAGTATGTCTTACCTCAGCAGCCAGGATCTACAAACACCTTTTCTCTGCCTAGTTGGAAGGAAGCTTTTTTTTCCGATTCAAGCCAAAAGGAGAATTTCAGGTTCAATGTCTCTGTAGGGAACAGCTTTAGACTAAACAAGAATTTGACATTGAGAAACTGTGTTGAGAGAAGCGTTGACTGCGTTAAACTAAACATTGACAGAAGTAACTGAACCCCCTGCCCTTCTTAGTTTAAGAATAGCTGAAATGCTCAGTGTATAGCTGTAAATTCCATGTGAAATCATGCCCCCCAAAAATATTTTTTACCAAAACAACAACATTAGGTGAGTGCTAACATTGGGTTGATGGAATGTGCTACTTGGATTGAAAGGTAATTTGCAGGTTTGCGTTAATTTTATAGGCTCCTAAGACTAGGGAATTTGAGCAAGGGAATTTGTTCGGTTATTGCCCAGGAAATTGGTCCAGAACAGTCAGGTTTCCGTGGCTGTTTTTGGTGTTCATGCGGTTTTTCATGTTTTTGTTCTAGCTTTGGTTGGTCAAAACCCAGTAATGGTTTTGCTGATTTATGTGGGACTCTGCAGTGATTAGCTCCAATCGAAAACTAATCAAGGAGTTGGTGATGCAGAATCAATATTGTGCTTCCTGTCGGATGTAAAAACGACAAAGAAAATGCATAAAACACAGCAAACTGTTTTTAACTGAATTAAATAGCAAAGCAAACAACCAAACACATAGTGTGCAAGACCTCTGGAAGGACATCGTGAGTCAAGGCTGCAAGGCTGCAAGGGCTAGCTAGCAAACACACTCACTAAATCTACTCCCACAAAAGCATGTGACTACACAACAGTTATTGTACAGGCATGGTTTCTCAAACATACTCAACGGCAAATAAGGGAAGATACTGAAAGACTACTCAGCCTTAGGTACTTAGCTTGTGAGACTGAATAAAAAAGAGGTAGAACTGTCTTGGCGGCTAAATTCCATAAGATTGAGGTCACATGACACCAAGCACTCTCATGTGATTTGGCGTAGCTGCTCTGAATTCTGGGTTCTGATGGGAAAATAACCTATCAGTATTGGGTCACATTTCACATTTGAAAAGGGAAAGACTACAGAAGACATTTGGCAGTCTATAATGATCATAATCGTGATCTTATAGGATTGATATTAATAATACAATCTTAAATGTAATGGCTCTCCTCCCCCCCACCAGATCCATACCAGCTCCCTCAAATTCTTCCTTCGCCATGCACCTGCCTGCGGATTGTCAACGTCCATTTGGCTCAACAGTGTGTTAACTGATCATGACACATAATGCATGAGTCTGTACTGCCTCACAAGTCATGGGGGGGGGGGGGGGTCCTGAACAAGAGACCATATATAAAATTCTGAGTTTTTACACAGAAACTAACAATGTGTTTGTGTTGTTTTTCCGTTTATTGAAAGGCAATCATTTAAGCAATATTAATGAATATCGTTGATAATACTTTACAACGATTAAAGACAAATTATACACAGTCACTGGTTTTATCAAGATCTTATCATTTGGTTTTACTGATTATAACTGATGACCTTGACATTTCTACAGTTTCTATTGACAATCCCAAAATGTTATCTTGCCATGATCTTGGAGGACGTTATTGTTGGGTAAAGCTTCTCTTACACATCAATATAGGGGTGTACTGTGTCCAGCCTGCCCTGTCTTGTTCTCAATTGAATCAGTAATTGTTTTGTCAAAACTGACATGTATTCTCATAAAATAATTCTCTGCTCATGCAATAGCAAAATCAACCTTAAATGTGTAACAACTTAATTTGTCTCCCTTTCTTCTGGTACCAGAGTCACATTTTTCTCTTTCTAGGAATCAGCTTCAGCTATGTTGAGGACCAATGGTCGCATATCCACTACTGCAAGTTCCCCAAAACACTGAGATCAATTAGTAACGTCAAAACAGGTGCAGCTCTATGGGAATTACAATGAGAACATATTGCCTTATGGAATGCCAACATCAGACATTAGACCAGTGTCAGACCCTTTTTGTGCTAGCATGACTGTATTTGACAGAATCATGATGGGACTGCCAAGGGACATAAATCCATGCAGAATTTACAGCCATATGCTGAGCATTTCAGTTAGCTAACACCAAGAGTTACTTTGCCGGGGCTGATCTCACTTCAGACTTGCTGGATGCTCCCTTTCAACTGGCAGCAGTAAGTCAGTCAATCACGCAACTTCAATGCTAGTACTTTTGCTTTGGTTGCCCCTACCAACACATCAACAGAGACAGACCCTGACTCAGGACTTCCCCTGGGAGTCACCCACCCACAAACACCACACACTAATCTCTGTAGACAGCTTGTTTTTGGCATGTGTGTGATTTGCACATTTTATTGTTATTGTGGGTTTTTTAAAGGAAAATACAAAAAAAATACTAAAATATTGTCCTATATCTTGATCCTGCTGTATGGTGTATATAAAGATTTGAAACCCTCTGCCAGTGTGCAAGGATCTGGAAAGCAAGCAGAGAGTTAAATTCTCTCTTCTTAAATCACCATGACACAAACAGTCCTCTCACCCTGCTGGTGAAAAACAGCGCACAGTTGGAAACCAGCATGTTAATTCAGTCTTTTTTTAATTGTCTCTAGACCAGGCACATTGCATCTGCATATTTTTGTCACGTATTTGTCTTCTTTTTATTCACAACCAGCTTTGGGCCATCCTGGTATGCAATTTCACACCTTCAGAACAAAAGTTAATAAAATTATATCCTTCACAATTTGATTGTTCATTGCTTTATAACCTTTTAGATTTGTTATTCATTGATGCCTGTTTGCAAATGAATCAAGTACACAGAAGATAAAATTACTGAAATGCAAATGTTCTTATGCTTTCGTTGCTTTGTATGTTAGAAAAAGTGAATCATTTTAATTTCTGGGTAAGAAACTGTCTGATTAGTACAAAATGAAATGCATAGACATGAAACTTGTCGGGTTGCTATTAGTAACATATTAACCTAAACAGATTCAGTAAATATTTACATACATATAAATTGACATTTAAAACAGTTTTACATTTTTTTACATTTTTAGACAAAAGGTGTTGGAAACTGGAATTTCCTAAGAAATAAAAGAAAAATGACATTACTGGGGTACAGATGAGAGCTGTATAGAGTAGACACATCCCTATTGCTATGTGAATAATTTTCTATGCCATCTGTGTGAAAGATAGAGGATGTGGGTCTTCCTTCCTAAAAACAGTCCAGCAGCTCAGGGTTTAAAACTATGGCAAGTCACACAAAACTACAACTGAATCATCAATGGACAGATGTTTTTAACCAATCAATTATTTCACATTTTCCATGTGTGAAGTGTTTTTTCTTCAGTGAATCTGGTCTGAATATGATACAACTACATGAGACCTGGAGTCCATTGCATAAATGTAGTACCCCATCTCCTCCACGCGATACCATATTGTTTTATATTGAAGATTTCTGGCCTTCTTGGTCACTCTCTCAGGCTTCCTTCATCATAGAGTTGGAATTATTTTTTAAATCTCTTTGTTCTTAAAAAGCAATTTGATGCACACTGAATGTGCTTTGATTATTCATAATTGAAGCCCTGCCACTCTTTTGAAGCACTGTGTTTTTGAGCGAGGCAATCAGGGGAATAAAGCCGGGAATTTCATAGGGGGAATTGGGGCCTGATCCCTATAAGAAGCACTCCGGTTGTGCATGAGAACTGGCAGAGGAAGTGCATCAGAGACAGTGCACCAGCATGCTTATGAGAGGAGCAAGACAAAAAACACAGACAATAGTATGCACAGCTTGTGCTCCACGTTCAAGGCAGAAATTACCCCTTTTAAAAACTCATTTGTTGTTACAGCTCCTCCAGGAGCTCCAGTAAATTTTCCTCCAGTAAATTGTACCTAAACCCAATTCAGGCCAATGGCAGCTGAAATATCAAAAAGTTACATACAAGATATAATTTGGGTGGTGTGGTTGAGTGTGAGTAGAAAAAAATGTGTATATACCAGAGATTGTATTATACTATCACTGTCCATGGTACTTCCAAGCCCATTTCCCAGCTGTGGGACCAGGCATCCTGGTGACTTCTTTCAAAGTGGAAAGGTTTCCCATTACATAAAGGAGTTTTTGTTCTGTTGTTGGTAACTACAGTGATGCCAGCAAGAGGGAGCAGCTCTGCAACTCAAACTAAAGTCCTATCCATACGGAGAGGTCCTGTAATGTAATCTTTAATAATTGTGTGGTTGCTTCCACCAAAATTACTGACCGTGTCCCAGATGTAAATGCAAAAGTTGGGCACGGGAATTCCACTTCCGCTAACATCAGCAACAGTCACTAGTTACTCACTATTACTGCAACAGCTAGACAAAGCATGGCTTCTAAAAACACTCTGAAAACTCTCCTACAAAATATCTTCATTGTTCGAGAAGGAGAAATCTTTTAATTAGCACGTGCACAAAAAAAGTTTTTAAACATTTTTATAACAGTCTTCACTTCGATAGAGAGAGAACCCCCCCATAGCATCTCTATTGGCTCTTTGCTTTGGGTGGATCTGAACTGGAAGTAGTATGGGGCAACCAGTGACAGTTCCATATTCTTATAGCTTAAAATATGTCTTTCCTAAAGTTTCTTAACTGTTAAAACATTTTTTAAAGCAATGCATACTTACTATTTTGGTTAATTGGCAATGAGCCAATTAATATGAAAGTGTACAAAGACAGAAGAATATGCTAAGTTTTTTGGCTAAACAGCGAGCAGCATAGACATTTACCAGAAATCAGTTTTCTGTTTACCTAGAGGCTTAAAGTACTGATTGCATAACCCTCAACACCGTATACAGTAATAGTTACCATAGCAGCAATTTTCCTTTTCTGTCATGTCATGAGACTATCAGCTTGCAAATACGTGGAGTGTTACTATGACAATAGCAAGGATAAGTCTAATTTATGCGGTTAACTTTTTTATTTTACTGGGAACATTTTTCATTCATAAACAAAGATTCTTAGGATCTTAACTCTCATTCCCTCTTTTTTTAGTGGAATTTAGGTCTCTTCTTAAATCCCTTTCCCTGATAAATAATAAAGAAGCAACAGATTTATAGACTGTTACAAGAATGTATTTGATGAGCTTTATATTATATGGGTTACTTTATCCTCTATTTACTCTTATTGCATAATGAATTTACCCGTTGTTGAGTGATTTACTGTGTATCCCATTACAAATGCATATTTCTACAATATGATTTTGTTTTCATCCCTCATTTATTTACTTTTCTATATTTATTTTCTTTACATTTGTTTACATTTGTTTTAAGAATTTTTTCATTTTTTTGTGTGTAGATGTAGGTCCTGTATGTGTATACATAGGCGATGTGATATGTTCTTTTTTTTTTTTTTGCTCTCTGATATTGTATTGTGTATTTATGTGTATCTGACTGGTATTGTCATTTTTGATTAAAATATGAATAATAAAAAATAATAACAATAAGTGGAGTGCAAACAATGAATGGATGAGGAACCAATCACGACTCTCCAGAAGAGAAACTTGACCAAGCGAGCTGCCTAGAGCAATGCTTCGAATCTCAATGATCTTTCCTGACTCTTAACACAACTTGAGTAGTACTGAAGAAGTTGCAAGTGGATACTAAACTGCCTTCAAATGCCATGTGACGGTTATTCATGTGTATGAGTGTAACGCCATAGTTATTGTCATGAAAGCTTTTTGTGAGTTTTGAATACAAGGAAATATCTGTTCCAAGGCATCAACTAATCACAGTGGTCCTGGGGCCAGGTTACAGGCAGTGAAGCTTATTCCGAGGGACTTGCGGTGTGTGGGAGTCAATGCAGAGGCCTCCTGGTTGCTGGCATTAGCAGAAGCATGCTGCCATGTGTGGTTAGCAAAGACAGGCTTGTTTTCAGTCCCGGATCATTACGTGCTGTGCTTAGACTCTCCTTAGCAGAGCAGCCTCACGGCCTCAAAGCCCACTCAGATCCGCACCTTCAAACGCAGAAACTGCCGAAAAAGGCTTGGACAGCTGTTGATTTGGTATGTATCTTTCTTTCTTTCTTTCTTTACAAGTGTTGCTGCAAGTTACCGACTTGATCTAATAAAGATCTTAATAAGAAAATCGATTAAATTTGGGCTATAGGGTTTAGTTAAAGCAGGAAAAGATATGACGATAAACTGCTACCTTAAACGCTGCTGTCTTACTTGTCCTACAGTCAGCCATGCGAGTCTAAGAGTGTGTGTAAGTGTGACTGTGTGTGTGTGTGTGTGTGTGTGTGTGTGTGTGCGCATTTCTGAGTATATCTACATGGCTTCGCTGAGTGCCTGAATTAAAAATGGGAATAAGTAAAGATTGTGTACTGTCCCAAAAGAAAGGGGAATTCATTTCAGTCTGTCTATGACAAGACTAAAAACCATGTTCAAATATGTGGACCTTTCAAAAAGATTTGTTATGAATAGTTTTAAAACACAAATTTTTTTAATAAAGACGTAAAGACTGGGCTCACTTTACATCAATCAGGATATCACATGAAGAACATATTAACCCAACTGTTTCCATGGCAGTTCTTATAGGGTTATGAACAACATACAGGCTTTGAAAAAAGACAGATGAAGGGATATAGAAAAGATGATGTGTTGACAGCTAATTAAGGCCTCCTTGACATCCTTGCTATTATGATTTCATCGACCAGAACTGAAGCCCTTTGGTTTTTAATTAAAACCCAACACCTACCATGGGCCAACCAATACTTAACATGCTTAAGAAACAAAAGCTTTTTAATTAAAATTTTCAATGACTTTAGTTGAAATGTGGCTAAACACAGGACACCTCATTTTAACCTGGATAAAACAACATCTGTAGAAGACCTAATGAGTGAAATCATCACAAAAGCTCCCTAAATGGCATTTCTCCCATTGTCTCGCTCACAGGAGTTCTCAAATTATATTGTAAGCATCATTTCACCACCCCCTTCATTCTCTCACTACCCCTTTACTAAGATCTACAGGGTTTTCCAAACTAAAAAATCTATTTGCCAATTATCATTAAAGTGTTGTAGTGCATGCCGGATAGATTCTTTTTTTTATTGAATGAGAATTATGTGTGCTCTTTAGCTCTGTGTGGATGTGTTCCATAATTCTCCAGCCATCTGTACCGAGATAATAAGTCTAAGAGCAGAGACCTTTCTCGATTAAATGGCCTCTTGACTTACGGCCAAACTCTGTGTAGTTGCTGCTGCAGTCGTTAGCTCCAAAGTGATTGTTTAGGGAAAACTCCTAATAAACTTTTCTATATTTTTCCTGTTGATCAACTGCCTGCAGAAATTGGGAGTTTGCTGGGGGAAAAAAAAAACACTTTAAATTTGCTATTCAGGCTTTTATGTAGAATGTATAAAACGATGCACGTTGGATCAAACTACTGCCACAAACCAATTGTTTATTTAAAAGATTTGCATGCAGAACATTACTTAAACACAAAATAAGCAGGTCAGACCCTAACAAATATAGAAGCAAATATTAACTCTTAAACAGTAAAAAACGGCAAGTGCATTGACCTTAGATGGTATGTTAAATAATCAAGTTCAGGTCATTGCACAATACACCTTAAAGACATGTAAAATAAGCATAAGAAATGTAAAAGAGTAATGGTCAGGTCATTGCACAATACACCAGAAAAGTATAGGTAAAAGGATGGTCCAATCATATTTGCACCAATAAGGTTGACCTAATCTTTACTTATCCTGCCCCCTGTCTCTCTGAAATGAGACCCAAGCACAAAAGAAAAATCAGATTGAGTACAGACACCTGAGCTACTGAGTAAAAGATACTAAATTATGGACAAGAAGGAAAAAGAAAAGAAAAGAAATAGGCCCATGGAATCAGCAGCTTCAACAAGAAAACAAGGGATGTATCATAATAAAAACCTGCGATAAAACACAAATTTTAATGAACCGCACAGAGGCTGAGATTGTAGATTAAGACATTATCCTATATTTATAATCTTTCTCGTTCTTTTTATTGCTTGGCACCACCATTAAATTTAACAAGTAAATCAAACACAATGATCTCGTAGAACACATCCACAGAGTTCACACAGAGAGGATTAAACGTTAGGTCTCATTAAACAGGAAGCTGCTGCTAAGATGGAAGTCATGGGAGAGATATCCAGAACGGTTTCTTATGATTGCAAACAGCGGTGCATACATCATCGGATCAGGTGAGCGGGTAGCATTCAGGCGAGAATTGAAATTTGGGTAAAAATTTGTCAAATCAATTTTCAGATTTTATACTTTTTATCCAGCAGTTAGCTTGGTTAGTTCATTAGTTATTAGTTTTCTTACAAGAGTGAACATGAAATAAATCGGGGGAAAAAAAATAAACAGGGCTCATATAAAATAGTTTAAAAAGTTAAAAAGTAAATTCAAAAGGTAAACCAGGTGTATGGAAATTATACTCGCTGACATATCTAACAATACAAATGAATTAGTTTCTTGCAAAAACCAGCTGAATCCTGTTTCCGCATTGCAACTTGCCAAATTGAAGTAGGCCTATTTTTTCCGCTTTTTTATTATAATACCTCTCAAATGTACTTGTTTAGTTTTAATAGCTCAGACAGGGGTTTTCAACCATGGGGGTTGTCACCCATGTACTGTAGTACTGTCCACATCAGAGAATATGAATCTAAGAAACTGCTAACTGTCCAATGTTTACACCCTTAACGTTTAAGCACTTACTATTAACCAATGAGGATCTGGAAAACATAGACGATTATGATTGGTAGAATGTTACCTGTGGGTGTGTTCCATGTGAAGGCTGACTAAATTAAGGGGGGAAAAAAAGGGTTTGCTACAGCTATCACAAAAAATGGCTGTTAATAAGCAACAGAAGCTAGATGTTAAATCAAAAGAAACAAAATTAAATAAAACAATAGTCATTATGGATCCACCTACTTCTAGTGGTTTCGCCAAATAAAAGATAACTTATCAAGTGAGAAACTTTACTTAACGGTGGTTGACACTACATGTACCCTACCGTTACGTCTTTGGAGAGGGATGAGAGATCCCTCGTTAGTACCAGCTCTGTGAGAGTCAAAGCCATTAAGTGAAGCTAGAACCAGCTACTCAAGGCCAAGTCACGTAAATGGGAACGACCTCTCTTTATGTGGCAAGATAGACAAGGGACAATTTAATTGAAATTAATTGAAAGATGTCCGCAAAGTTATTTATATAACTTTGTACTGCACAGTAATAGGTAAGCGTTTTGATTGCCTATCAGTCATTGCTATCAACCTGCAATGGTTAATGAGTGTATCTTTTTATATTGATGAATTTCAGTATTTGTATCAGTTAACAACGAGGACAGCATGCAGTTCAGGTAAGACATAGGTATAAAGGAGGATAAAGACTATATCATTTTAGTAAATTTCTTAGCACCCCTAAGATCACCCCTCTGTCTGCTACCATGACCCCAGTCTCCTCAAATTTTGAATGCATCAGTCACCCCTGATCCTTTGCCATTTCACTTAACAGCAGAATGAATTTGGTTAAAATTCATATTCTCCTCAAGTTTCTACTCTCTTCAAACGCATTTCGATTGTTATCCCCAAATGTATTTTTCATACCCTTAACCAGTCAATCTACATTTATTTTGAACAATAAGACTCCCTGCATTTGCAAAGAATTTTTGCAGAACCTAAGGCCCTCCCAAATTTACGTTTCTACTACTGGTCTGCTAATATTCGCAGTATTCTGCATTGGTTAAAACCAGACATACAGCCCTGAGCGGCAACACATAAATACTCCTTATCAGCTCTTACGTGCCAACATTTAGTTAGAACTTACTTTTTCTAAAGATCTAGACACAATTCAGATGGTACTTTGGGTTCAGACCATCTCTATATCAACTCCCGTAGATACAAACCATCCATTTCCACCATCGGTGCAAGACTTCGCTTTTCGTATTTGGCATTTTTTATGTTAGTGATTTATATATTGACAGTAATTTTACCTCAGTTGACCAACTGCCTCAAACACATTTCTTTAGACATTTTAAAATTTCTTATCAATAAAATTCTATCAATACTTGTCCTTCAAGTGAATGTGTTGAAAACTATATGGGAGCAGGATATAGGGCTTGACATCTGAAAGTTATTCAGTTCAAGAGTTCACTCTTCTTCATGCTGCACCCAAGGCCTGACTCAATTTAAAGTTTTGCACACTTTTACAAAACTAAGTGACCCGTGCCATATTCAACCTGTCCCAGGTTATTTTCACTCTTCTTCATGCTGCACCCAAGGGACTGACTCAATTT
>JAOYSI010004425.1:32898-46953 GCA_025775065.1 Hiodon alosoides
GACTCAATTTAAAGTTTTGCACACTTTTACAAAACTAAATGACCCGTGCCATATTCAACCTGTCCCAGGTTATTTTCCATTCTGGTCCTCCCTTTTTGAAACTTCTTCCACAGATACCAAAACACACCCATTGAACCTTCAGAGTGCTTCACCATCTAGGGAGCAGTCTGACGTTACTAGGGAGACATTGTTTTATATTGCTGGAAGCAGGCTGCCCTCCATTGTTTGTCCACAAGGGGTCTAATGCAGATGATCCGTTATGAGAACATTTTAAATTGTCAGTTCGTGGTTCTAGAGGTAATTTTTTCTCTTCCTGGTAGCCCTTCCTATCCCACTTTGAGGAGCCCAGGTTCCCCTTTCCTGAACACCCACGGTGTCTTCAGATGGCAAGGTGTGTCCAGTCTTCGACTGTCTTTCCTCTTTCCGTTTTGCCCTCCTTTTCCTTTTTATTATAATATAATTATAATGATTTTTTTAAAACCTTCCGGGTTTCACTCATACACACAGTTTTTACGGGTTAATTAATGACACACACTAATGAGAACAAATGTGTTACAAGCGAAACTCGCCAATTTAAGAAAGCACTACAATCTTTTGAAACATGTGCACATAAATACTAACTTATTAAAAAGGAGAATGCATCAAACCCGGGAAAACCCACTGGTTTCTTCCTCAGTCACAGCTACGCTCTGCTGCACCCACCAGCTCAAGCTTAACCATTGGCACTGGGTCCCATGGCACCAGACGTCACTGACTTCCACATATGGGGTGGGCTTTCAGGAAACTCATCTACGGGCAAAACATATATGTATGTAAATGGGAACCTATACAAATCAAGTGTACTCCGGCACAGGTTAATACTACGGAGGACTCTAGTGCACCCCCTCCTGGGTCTCTGGTTTTTACCACATATACAGACTGCCATGGACACAACCGAGACACTACCACTTATTGTGAGGGAACCCACCAAGGTGGTAGCTTGCGCTTTGCTCACCAGCAGAAATGACCAATTCTTACTTGTTTCCACGGGAACAAAAGGGCTCCATGGCTTCAGTGATCACATCCAGCCTGACCCCACTCCGGACTGCCAGTAGCATGGGCCTATACGTCTCGGTCAACTGTTGTCGGTGTGGCATGACCAAAGTCTCTAGCTCAACATCTATGCTTCATGTACTAAAATCGATTGGCCCATCCTTCCAAGTAGCAGGATTGTAACCAGTACTTGAACTGAATATATTGTTATATGGTTGTAAAAGAACATGTGCATTCTGCACATTCCCAAGAGCGTCTGATTTACGGAGGAGTCTCTCTGGCCAGCAAACAGCTGAATCGGGTGGTTACAAAGGAGGTCCAACCTCCAGCCGCGCTTTACCCACTACAAAATGTGCACACTCACGATTCCATCTCTGGATAACCCTTGCCTTCCGACCCAGAAGAATCCCGGTCACAGCAGACTAAGGATCTTCTCTGCATTTGTGTCCAGCAGCTGGTAACCCCTCCACAATTACTTAGTCTGGCCTGAAGAAAAGTCTTGCGATTCTACATGTATAGTCTAATAACTCACAAAAAATGGGTCTGCCGAGACCCAGCCCACCATTAAGGAGTGGCTGTTGATGGTCCAGGGCTCAGCTACTCATCCCCCACTGAGACCACACCTCCACTGAAGTTGAAACTAGCAGCTGTGCCACCTACTGCTGCATAATTGCTGCTAGCCTGGCATTATCAAGATGGACTAGGGGACTGTTATCGGTAGAAGCAGTAAAAGTGGCCCCTCCACAGGTAGTCCTTGAACTTCTCTTTGACCATCCATTTAATCATCATACATTGCTGCTTACAGGAGCTATAATGCTGGTGGTTGAGCTCAGCTGGGTGGAGGCTGCAGCAAGCATAGGCGATCACTCATTCTTTACCATCCTGCTTCTGGGAAAGGGCCACTCCCAGTCCATCACGTCTAGGCTTTGTATACAGACAAAAGGGGAGGGTAAAGTCAGCATATTCGTGTATCGGGGCAGTGAGCAAAGCCTCCTTAAGGCAAACTGACACACCGAGTTTCATTTCGTCTGGTAACTCTCAAGCCTCTTCAGGAAATGACGACACAAAGCAGCCTTTTTCGCACAACCCAAAATGAAACTGTAAAAATCATCTACCCTTTTTATTGCTCCTCCCTCAGTCGCTTGGTCTCCATCAACCCATCAACATTTTTTCCTCTTTGTGATGGCTTTCAGGCATTATTGTACGTGCTTCACATAGGGATTGGGGGCTTACCACATTTTATTAAATGGATTTGCTCACTAATCTGCACTACTGACTTGCTTTGTTAACTTTTTAAAGATGACTACAGTGACTACTAAACTAACCTTCTTCATTGTGTAACTTAATTTTTTGTAAAACTTTCGCAAGACTGCGATAACTGCTAGAGAGCCACCGCAATTGGTAGCTTCAATTGCAAATCCTGCATTAGACCATGGCATAGCACATCACTGGAGAAAAAGAGGAAACCCTCATGATATGCAGAGTTAAAGTACTGATGTAATATGTGCATGCGTTTATTAACATTGCACAGTTCATCGCAGAACTGTATAAAAATAAAAACATGAACAATAACGTGTTATAGTTGTATCATATTGCCATTTTTAATGTTATTACTACTTACTACCAAAATAGGCCTCAATGTTTACTTTGTCAGATGTGATACTGGGAAGTTTTGTCTCTCTCCATTTGGCTCAGGTCCATTCTGCCTTCAATGCCAGAAATCATTACCCCCCACTTGTTTAACACTAATCTTTTTTCCTCTTCATTGAGATCCTTTGATTTTTCCTTGATCACCTTCATTTTTCACCTCCCTTTTTTAATTTTTAGTGCTGCTGGCTTAAGCTACCCCTTTAATTTTAACTTCTGAATTCACCTTTTTTGAGATACCTGCTGCCATTACGTTTGCTTTAAAATCCATTGCCAAGTCGCTGTTTTTACGAGAGCAGAAACACGAGCGCAAACCCCGGTACCTGATTATGTTCATGAAATTTACAACAAAAAAAAGCTCCATTACAACTTGCAAGGGCAATTCTTTATTAATTGGGGCCCAGTGTTCATTCACTAATCCTTCAGTTATTTTAAAGTTATTACAGAAAACCTCCCTCCCTTTGAGAGAGATTTATTACAGATTATTTTTATATTTATTGGCAAACAACCTCAACATTACCTGCTAGTTGCATCCTCCTTGTAGACCCTGTGAGGCTGGACACTGAGCCCCGACCCCAGCCATTCTACTTGTCTATCTACCCTGCTCTACTCTTTCTTCCTCCCAATTCTGATGACAACATTTGGACCTATATTAGCGAAAGTCAAAACTTAATATGAAAAGTGACAAAGGCAAAGAACCTTCAGTTCATGCAATTGAACTTCGTGTTATTGCCAAACTCTTAATACTGCCAAAATGAGAGCAATCAACCAGCCCTTCTTTTGTTCTGCAAGAGCAGACCTGACAGAATGGGTCCCATCTGAGAGCTATTCGTTAGCCATAGGCTTGAGTTCAATCAATACATGACGTTTCCACTCACTCATAGAAAGTGCTACAGGAAATTCCTGCTGCATTTGAACAGTTTAGTATCGACCATTCTGTGTGTTCACAACCATCCAAACTAGGCCTCAACGACAGCATATCAAATCAGGTTAAGTGAGGAAACCAGGCAATACACACTGGGATTGGGCACTAAGCGCCTGAGTGTGACGTAACTTTACTCCTTTATTCCCTCTTTGGCACACTACCATGTTAGAAAATATTTCTTACATTCATCTGAAGGAATACCTAAAATAATTCACATGCCAATTATTACACCTGCGGTTACCTGGGAGAGAGGACTGCAGTTTAATTAGCAAGCTGCCAGTCCAATTGTGTGCATTGTTGTAATCGCCACATTTATATTTTCTGCCATTTATCGACAGCACAGGGATAAGTCAACCAAGGAACTAATTTTATACACACACACAAATCTAACAATATAAATCCATATGGACACTTTACACAGCCTCCTAAATCTAACCGACCAATTCTAAACTCTTACAATACAAAGATGGTCATAATTCATCCCTCAGAATGGCAAGAATAAGAAAATTACCCATTTGCCACATCATACTTTAAGCGGCCTCATCTACCACCGCAAGTTTTTGTTTGTATGAAAGGGAGGCGTGTGTGTTTTGACTTGAAGTTTTATAAATGGCCCTGTTGAGAGTGGGAGAGAAATAGGGATGCTGTTCACCCAAGCCAGCTTCAAAACTATTGAGTAAATGTCATAATGCTCCCATGATGTCTCTCTATGGCGGGAGTCACTTACGGTGCCTGCGGTTTAGCTGCGTAATGAAATATGTCTGCTGTGATGTACGGCCGCAGAAGAAGTCCAAATGGAAAATTGAATCACGCTAACTTAATTTGCGGTCAGGGCAATCAAATTACTTGTTTTGGCTGGAGTATTTCAGCGGTGCTGACGATGAATTCATCTTCATGGCTAAGCTGTCAAAGCGGGGTGAAGGGGCAGAGCAGGGTGGTGGGGACAGGGAGATGGTCCTTAGGAGTCGGTGGCCATCATATGGTTCACAAAGTGCATGAGGGTGTTGGCAGTCAGTGATGCAGAGAGCTAAAATAGGGTTAGGAGAGGAGTCCTTGGGTTTTCCCTACAAAATATTGCCAGAGGACCAAATTACAGCAAAGAGTTTAAAGCCATGGTCCATCAATCATTCTTTGTGCTAATTAAAGTTAAAAAAAATTCAAAATGTAAAAACAAAGGCATACCACTTGGAGATTTCTAGGTTAATTATAAAACATGGCAACCACACCGGGATTATCCACACAACCGGACACACGCAAAGAACAGGAAGGAAAGAACAAAGGATCTCTGGCTCTATAAATATCTAATGCATACATGCACACATCACACTCATTCAGCTGGCCCAGAGGAGCAATTAGATACTCGATTTTCTGTCCCATTAGAGATGTTTCTAACCCTCTCTCATTTTTGTTTTCCATGGAAAACATTTGACAGGAAACTAGGAGCGGGAAAGGCAGACAAACAGTGAAGAGATTATCTTGTATTCCACTTGTTTGCAACCCCCGCTGATAGTCCTGCTGTTGAAAGTCAACAAACACACCAACAGCCGTATGTGGCTTCCACACTCAGTAATTTTGTAATGACACATTGCTATTTATTCTCCTGCACTTGACAGCACCATGCCCTCTTTACTTTTTTTTTTTTTAAATCCCTTTTATAATCCTCTTCCGTCTTTCCGCTCGCCCTTGCACCCTCTCATGGAAGTGCACAAATCTTACTCTTTTAATGAAAAAGCGTCTGCATTAACATTCCTGTTAATCAGTCCCCATACACTAGCCTTCACTTCCGCAGCCCCTTCCTCTCCCCTAGAAGACACTGAGGCCCAAACATTTAGTGTGCCTGTCATTTAACACATTTCTGGGAGAGCAAACAAAACGCACAATGTGAGCTTATTGATGAAACTGTCCAACCCACCAACGAACACTGCTGTCAAGCGTGTCTCAGTCATCTGGACTTCAGCGTTAAAATCCGAGTGACTGCCAGCAAACCCAGTGAAATACAATTACCATCAAACACAAACATATATTTATGTGATGGAATCTCAAATGTTCGGGATCAGACTATAGAAAACTGCTTCCATTTATACCCTTGTGCCTTTACACCAAGGAATAGTTCACATGCATCTTTTTAAAGGAACAAGCAGATTGGACATTATGCAGCATGCAAACAGCATAACGTTTTCCATCACAGAAGACTGAAAAAATGTGCTAATGCCTTTATTGCCATTAGGCAAAGGGAAGTGTCCAATCCTTTTCTCTGTCCAGTCTCACTGCAACCAGAAAAAGGGCAATGAATGCATTTGGTGACAACTGACCTTTCCACAAAAAAAACTAAAACAAAACCAGATGGGGGTGGTGGCAAAGAGGAAGGAAAAAGACATTGAAAAGGGGTAGGAAATTAAAGGTTCCCCCACATCAGTGTTCAACCCAAGAGACTCCAGTCTTACCTGGAGGGAAAAAAAAAAAACCCTCAAAAAAAGAGGTTGGTCATCAGAGTGAGGAAAGGCCGCACCAGAAGATGGCAGAGGCCAGATTCCCACCCTAGCTATAGAATTTGAGATTATTTCAACTACCCTCACCAGTATGAAGTCGTAGGCACGTCCCCTCTTCCTCCCCTATATCCATCCCGTCTGTAATCAGTGCAAACATTAACTCCAATTTCACGGTCCCGGTACCCTTAGTGCTGTCATACAGACCACTGGCTTTTTAGCAACCATTTCCTTTTATATAGCTTTTTGCTTAAAGCTATAATTAATCTTTCACAGGAGTGTAAAAAAAATAAAAATAAATACACATGGTAGCCATCTAGACTGACTGTCTATAATATGGCCGACCAGAGCTCCGGTTGGGTCCCAAGGACACAAGTTATATTCTAGAAATATTTAAAATACAGAACAAGTCACATCTTCCACATTAGTAAAAACTCACCCATTTCAATATTTATTTGGAAAAACAAATTAATTAGGTTCTCTAAAACAAAAGTTGAGTTTCTCTTTAAATTCTTATATAGAATTGAATTTGTATTGTACAAACTTAGAAAAATAATGATAACTGATAATCCTGAGGAGTAGAAGTAAAGTCCTCTAATAATGTGCATATTTAACACTGTGGTTGCTACTAGAATATAGCACTTCTTACTGAAGTTACGTCAAAGTGTGTGTGCGCACTGTTAAATGTTACGTCCCTACAAACCAAAGCCTCTAATTTTGGAAGCTTTCACATTTTTTTGTTTTTTTTCAGCTGCACAGAATTATTACAGTAAATATAAAACACCAGCTTCTCAAAATAAACATTGGAACGTGACTGTAAAAGGGAAAAAAACAAAAGATTGGACCGCATATTGTCCAGTTGACCTATAAAATAACATTTGGAATCCAATATTTAAATATTACATAATAATTAATTCTGTGAAGGTTTAAAAAGAGATGCAAATCAGAATTTCAAGTTGTGGTATTCTGCATAGAGGCGATATGTTCTGCTTGGAGGGCACTGATGTGGAAGGAAAGTTACATTATGTGCTTTGTGAGAGTAATGATGCAATGTCAGACACGCTCTTGCGAGATTTGACATATCTGCTCAGAATTTGGGGTTCTTGTTTTTTGGGGGCAGCCACCGCCGCTCATGAAGCCCACCTTTAATGCCACTTGGTAACTAAATGCATTTTAGTTACATTATCTTTAGAATACAATAAAATAACTAATTAAGAATAACATACAAGGGGTTCCATCTCTAACAATGTATGTACAGGGTTCAATTCTACATCACCAGCGAGAAGAGAAAAATACACATTTTTACCTGCTAAAAGGGGTCTCACACACACACACACACACACACACGCCACCATCACCAGGGTTGTCAACTTTGCCAATTGCTTAAAGAGTCCTAATTAATGCTGACATTTCTGGAGGGCAAGCAGATTGTCTCTTACCCAATGTTTTCACTGATGCACATGGCTTCCACAGCACCCTCTGTCTACCACACCCAGCCAACACTAGCAGACACTTAAGCCTACAGCATCCAATTAAAGAAGAAAGCAACAGAAAAATATGCAAAGGAAATTCCTCTCACAAATGCACATTTTCCCTATTAATGGCAGAAACCATTGCCGGGAAAAAGACTAATCAAAGTGAAAACATTGTCACTCATTTGTGACTGAGCCTCCAGTGCACCAATGAGATGGCAAAAATTTTTTAGTTTGATGGCATACTATTAATACTTGTGTATGTAATGGGATTAATCAGTTATTTCAGCTAATCCACAAAAAAATCCTTGATAGGAGTAAATGCTTCTGTCAGAGAAGCTCAGTGTATAGCAAAGTAAGGTTGAGTACGAAGCTGCAGATGACAAAACCTGTGTGATGCCATATAGGGAGAGCACATTATTCACCATTATAACGAAACCATTATGGAAACATTGGTGCCACCTAAATGTAAAATTCATGAAACATGCAATCACTGTGACACACTCACTCGAATCTAAAATATCGAA
This sequence comes from Hiodon alosoides, assembly GCA_025775065.1. Classification (NCBI taxonomy): domain Eukaryota; kingdom Metazoa; phylum Chordata; class Actinopteri; order Hiodontiformes; family Hiodontidae; genus Hiodon; species Hiodon alosoides. The sequence continues at coordinate 40,988 of JAOYSI010004425.1, forward strand.
CAAACATTAAGAGAACCCATAGTTTAATATAAACAAAAGACCAAAGCATACAGCAAATAACTGTAATCTTTCTTTCAATAAGGCTCAAAAACAGCATTTAACACCAAAGTACTCATTAAGCTGACAAACCAGTAGTAATGACTGGAATATTTTGGCATATTTCACATAGTACAGAAAACGGGTTTAACAGAAAATCGGATGGAACATGTAAATAGGGAGTTGCTCTGATTGGATAAGACTGGTCAGAATTAACATATCAAATAACAGGGAGAGAGCAGACTGAAGGACACAGTTGCAGCAGAGGCTAAATAAACAGCAATAACAGCAAAAGCCAATAAAAAAATGAAATAAAATGCAAAAGGATAAAATGCACCCGAAGAAAAATGTAATCAAAACAAAAGCACCCTGCCTGCTTGGATATTGAAGGCAAATATTAAGTTAATACATGGAAATACTATAGTTCTTGAGAAAATACATCAATGTCCAGCTTTAGTATTTGTTCTACATAGTTACCCTTCAGCTTGACAACAGACTGCAGTGCGCCATGGGTACCATACAAACAGGAAGCAGGAGAGGATCACAGTCACAATCAAATCGACACGAGCTGGACATCTGGACATTTTTGTTTGAGTCAGCTATACTTGGAATAAAAAAATAATAAATTTTTAACTTCCAGATTAAGTACTTTTTTCCCCTACCGTTCCAAAAGCATGCCGTTAAACTGGAAATGACGACAGCTTGCTTTTTAAATATTTATTATAGGGTCTTTTCATATTTTGCGTGCATCCTCCAGAAAGAGGAGCCATATTTAGAAACATGAACACACATACATTACACACCATTTTACACATCCTTTTTATGAGTTATTAGCTGGGGCCTAGGAATAAATACACGCATATGACGACATTTTCACATTCTTACCTCAGCTAAGTCATTAAAATGGTCAAGTCCTGTAGAGCAGCCTTCAAATTCAAACCACTTCCACAGCAGATCTATAGAGAAATCTAACTGGGAACTTCACATTAATCTCTTTCTTCATTCATTATCGAATGAAGGCTTGGAGCAGAAACTGAGGTACACTGGTCTCCCACCTTTGTGTAATGATGGGAAATAAAAAAAACCAGAAACCAGCCAAGGTAGTAAGTTACCAATAGAAAGTAAAAATGGACATTTCCGTACAAAATGTTAAAAACATTGTATTACTCCGATACTATGGTTTATAACAGATTACTGGAACCAATATTCCTAATACAGAAATAATGACCTACATTAAATCATGTTCAAAATATTGATGGATTCAGGGCTGTTTTGAGTACCAATTCTCATGAAACCAAACAACCTATCCCTTAACATATCATTGGCCAGCACAGTCATGACCCAACACCAGTTTTACACATCCTTTTTATGAGTTATCAGCTGGGGTGGAAGAATTAACAAAAAAAAATTCCAGAAAATGCGTTTTATTAAAAAAATAAAAATAAAAAAAACAGATCATGAATGGTTCAGCTCCATTATTACTACAAGATGCAAGTTCTCCAGTCTACACAAACAGTACAAATGAAGATAAAAGTCAACACTGAAAATACAACCCCAACATTACAAAATAAAGCACAAGTCGAAGGCTCCGTATCTATAAAAAAAGTGATAACAGTATTACTTTCACCACTTTCTACCACTAAAAAGCAGAAAGTAAATCCTGGGTGTCAAAAATCTTTACATTAATTTGGTTAATAACTCAAACCAGTACCCACATCATCAGCAGTAAGCTATTGAATCAACCACTAGACATTCATCCTGCAAAATTAGCAGCTGTTACTGAGACGCTGTTTCAAAAACATGAGTAAATGACCAGTTGGTGACTAATTATTCAATCATTATTTAATCATCTCGTAAGACGTAGGTGCAGCATCAGGTTCATAACCGGAGACACAGAAAAGGGTGAAATCAGAGCGTGGTCCACACGCCAGCTTCATCGGCTAACACGGCAGAGCGTGGTCCGCACGTCAGCTTCATCGGCTAACACGGCAGAGCGTGGTCCGCACGCCAGCTTCATTGGCTAATTTCCTCTGTGCTGGCACTCTAGAGCGAAACTTACAGAAAGAAATTAAAGAAAACTAGACAATCCTGCCCTCTAGACTATGAACTTGAAATTTAGTGCAAATTAATTACATTATGTTCAAGAGGAAAAAAAAATGTATACTTTTTTTTTTTTCTTCCTGATGAATGGTCCCTGTGTGTTCTGGATCTTTTGTGGCACAGTCCAACTTTTACCCAAGTAGTCACTACAACTTGGAGAAGACCATGAAATCTTTAGCCTATCAAGCTACATCATAATTTAGTCAAGATTGGGCTTGGGTGTTCATGTAACCAAAAACCCGTTTAAATAACACAACCAGAACACTGCAAACAAAAAGTAGGGCCTTGTCTAGTACTTACCTTCTTCACAAAGGTAAACCCCACCCTGGGCCGAGTATGCATCAAAGGGATGGAGGCCCAATTTCACAATGCAATATCTATGAAAACTTAGCTCCAACAATATTCATTAACATGTCTACCATTCATTTAAACAGGTTAGTATGATGTGGTACATAATTCGAAACAACAAAATTCTGAAATGTCAGACTGACTAAAACCAATATCTGGGTGGCCCAAAGGTACAAATCAGCGTCATCCTTAAAACTGCATGAAAATTCACAGAAAAGGGTGGCAAACTTTAAAAACAAACACACAGAAAAATTAAAAAAACAAAAAAAAAAAACAAACAAATGAATTTTAAAAATCTAAAAAGCATTTAAAAATGATGGCAAAGAAAGTATGCCGGAGAGAGAAAAGGTAGGTTTTTAAAAAGGTGGTGAAATGTTCATGTGTTCAAATGAACATTATCATCAAATACTTCTGTAAATCTAGGTTTATTAACGCTAATAATAATAATAAATAGCATACAAATCTACTTATTTATATATACTTATAACGCTTACACAAAAAATAATTCTACATGCATGCAGATCAGCTGTAAAGTCTGGATCCTTACCATCATGAACACAGTGACAGTGACCGACCAAACCAAACAGCAAATACCCCATTACATGGAGGAGAACCCTGCATTCAACAAAGCCATTTATTCACAAATGACCCATCAGTAATTTGCAAAAAAAAAAGTCAGATGTCAGGTTTTGCCCATAAAACACTTATAAAAGAAAGATGTAATGCACATTTTGAGTGACAATAGCCATTAAAAGCATTTTGGTTTGTTTTGGTTTTTTTCCCCTTATTCTGTTTCACTTAGCGACCAGTGGTCGCACTTCCAACATTGGATTATTATTTTAACATATCAGTCAAAACATCTGCAACTGATACTACTGATGTGGTTACTCAAACCATTATACGTTTCAAACATCGATTGCTAATGCTACCCAATTGGAGGTTTAGGGGTTACTTAAACACTTTACTTTCAGCGCTATAAAATTACTCAGCGAATACAAGTCTACACGTGCGATATGAAATAAAAATGTTTTTGGTGTTCGCCAGAGTTTTTTTTGTTTCTATTTTCACATTTTAGGCACGTTTTTGATAATTTCGAGATTTCTATGTATTTTTTAATTTGCCGTTGTTTTTAGATGTTCTCTTTTCCAATTTTAATGCTGACTATTCTTATTTTTCGTCATGCTTTTTTAAGTTTGCCACTGTGAATTTGCATGCACATACGACACCGACTTGCACTTTTGGGCCAACGTAAGCATCACTCGAAGTTGCAGCTATACAGAATCAGTCCCGTTGCAGACCACAACTACATTTTCACCCATTGTTGTGCGTTCCATGCATTTCCTCTCTACCCAATCCATTCAATTTGAATAAGTGTATCTCTCTCTATATATACACACAGTTATAAAATAGCTATAATTGTATCTCATACAGACATCACAAGAAACCTAAAAGGTAAAAAAATAAAAGTTTAGTTAAGCCAGCACAATTTTTCACTCCCACAGACAGAACCCACCTCTTTTACAATATTTATCTTTATCCATGATGGACAAAAGGAACCCATGAATTACAAACAAATACCTTTTATAACAAATGGCATTGATCTTCGTACTCACAGGCTGCTCACAAACTAGCAAATTGAGACATCACACGCAGTGCAGTCCCGCAGGGTGACAGCTGTGCAGATCAGTCTTGCAGCTGCGCACCCGGTCTCTTCCTGTGTAGTGAGGCTCCATGAAAGCCGTGTCACCCCAGTACAGTTCTATACCACTGACCAGGCAGACAGAGCAAGGTTCAATAGTCATTATATCTGTGACAGTCTCAGTGCAGCAAAGACACCAAATGGTAGGAGAAAACGCAAATTTAGAGCGTCACTTGAGTAGCGCGGGGAGGCTGAAGGCAAAGAGAAAGCCGCCAGTGCTGGAGCAGAAGGGAGCTCTCCTGGACGACTCCTGGCTACCAGCCATGAAAATTCAACTCCCAGTTTTGGGGACTCTCCAACGTGATCCTTTAAGGGAAGGAATCAGTGTCCTCCTGCGTTTTTATTTCTTATCCTGCTTTTTCAGTCAACAATAATAAAAAGTAGGCTTCATAAACCACTACGTCATTAGTAGCTGACAGTACGTGGCAGCGATCTATTGGATTGAATAACGCTCGCCACTGCATAACACTCATGGATTCAGTGTTATCAATTGCATATGGAATGTGCAGCCACTATGAGGTTCATGAATTCTCAAAAACCAAATTTTGCTGAAGAACTGAACATGCTCAGACTTCAGACTGGGCAGGGCGCTTTCCTTAGCATGAACTGTAACAGAACAGCAAGTAGGCAGTTCCGTGGCTCTCAGCTAATGAGGCCCGGTTCTGACCCAGTCAAAGAAGGAGGCATGTCTAAAAGAGGGGGAGCCCAATAGAAAGAGTCATATTTCGAACAATTTGCCTTTGAGTGCATTTTATCTGTGCTTCTATGTCCATGGGTATGTGCATTTATATCTGTGCGTGTCATTTCAAGTCTAGCTGTTAGAGGAAGTAGACAGACTCATGGTTGATTGTATTTGCAAACATTACCAGTCATTGTGTGTCTGTAACTCTGTCAGTGTAGTCAATGTCTGACTTATCTCCGGTAGTGATTGGGAGCATCAGCAAACATATACTTCAGTCTGTAGGCTTCCGCAAGCAGTAGCCCCACTTCCTCATTGCCCCAGTGTATTGTGGGAAGGTTCTGCAGCAGCATGAGCAGTCCCTAAAAGAGGCCCAGAGAACATGAAGTCATTCTAAGTTTAGAAAAGTGTTGGAGTTAGAAAGTGGTTGTGGTGGGCCAGGTTGATAGGAAGAGAGGGCAGTCTGTTCTACTCCCATCTACTCAGTAAGGCCTGCAGACATGCACCAAAAGGAGGTGGTGGGAGCAAAGTGGCAGATAAATAATCAAAACCATCAAAATATGTGAGGGAAAATTCAAGCTCACCAAGTCGTGAAGCATTGTTTGGTTTTTTTGAAAATTTGATTACTGAATGCTTGTTAAACTGGAGGGCCAATTATTCCAATTCTGAGGGAAAGTGTCAGGCTTTGAAGTCTGAATGCATTGAAAGGATGTATTCAAGGACACTTTCACATGCCAAACACATGCTCTATGCCTGACGGTACCTGGAAATCGACCATGGAGAGGATCTCCTTGCGCCACTCGATGAGGAAAGCAGCACAAACGTACAGGTGGAAGTGGGAGAAACCCTCAGCCTCGGCCTGTTGAGAAACACAGGGCTTGTCACGCTGAGGGAGAGACACACGCACAAGCTCTCTCCCGGTGCCCCCTCTGCATACTTCTCTAACACACAAAGCCAAATACAGAAGAAGGTTCAGAGCCACAACGTTTCTATTGGTTTATCCTCGGTTTCAAATTCCATGTGAAAGGGAAACGCTAATTAAAATAGGAGATTCAAGAACAAGGCGCGACAGCACAGGTGCAGCTGGAAATATCGTTGTACACC
>JAOYSI010004426.1:0-14329 GCA_025775065.1 Hiodon alosoides
CCCCCCTCATGGTTGATGCCCCCTACACCTGCACTTTGGATTTTTCCCTTGGCGAATGTTCCCCTGTATTTATTTATTTATTTATTTATTTATTTATTCCCCCCCTTGGTCATCATTCACCTGTTTTCAAACACTTACAAACCTCCACCTGCACCTCCAAATCCACAACTCTGCTACATCCCTCCTCTCGTATTATTTTTTGGCTCTCCCCTTTTTGACTCATCCTGTTGCCCCCCTCCCCCTCCCAGTTCCAGATGGCTCACCTGGTGCCCCTGAAGCCGTACGCTGCCCCTGTGCCCCGCTCTCAGTCCCTATGCGACCAGCCCACTAAGAACATGTCTGCCTTCCCCCCCCAGGACCCCTCCCCCAACCCCCGCTCTATCCCCCCCAGGGAGCTTGTTCGTCAAAATTCTGACCCCACCTCTGAGAGCCCTGCCCCCCAGCCCCGATCCATCCGGGATGAGCGTGGGCCCTGGATCCACCTACAGGAGACGGAGCCGCCCCCGAAGGTCAGTTTTCCCCACCTCGAGTGCATTTTGATTACCAAACAATTTGAGTCTCTTTTGGATTGTGGATTTCAGTGGCTTTAATGCATTGAAAGTAATACTTCTGAACATGAAATCACACTGTGGCCTTGCTAGAGCTTCTGTTCTGTTGCAGTTGCAGCAGCTTCTGGGAACGTGCTTAAAATAGCTAGCCCTACCAATTGGCAAAATATTTAGTATATAAGGACTGAAAATGTAATGAATTCAAAATAAGCAAAGATAAATAAGTAAAAATTGTGCGTAGCTATTAATGGTGAATCTCCTGGATTTCCTGAACTTTTAGATTCATTTTCTAGTGGTTGTGGGAGAAGTAGAATTGTTCCAAATGGGTGGAGAGCTGTACTTGTCCCACACACAACATTTAAATGGAATTAGAATTTAGTAAGTGCTTTACTTGTCCCACATACAACATTTAAATTTGTGTGTTTTCATTAGAACTACACTTCCTGTGTATTAAGAACAAAAAAAGTTTGCGTCTGGAACAAATATTATCCATGCAATTCCCGATTTGTTTGCTTTTTGTAAGAATATGTTGATGAACGGGTCTGTACAGATCTTCTGCACGCTCATCAACAGTATCCCCCTTTAGCTTTATATCTGCCTATGAAATGCTGTCTCTGTGTCTATCTGTCTCAGATACCCCAGAGGACAACCTCCATCGCTACGGCTCTGAACGCCAACCTGTCCTCTGGTATCCGACACCCAGTTAGAGCTAGGTGGGTGTGGGTGTGGAGTAAGACACTTATCTTTTTAACATAGAGGTTTGGTTTCAAAATCATCCCAATTCAAACACTGCTGCGTAACCGCGGAACATCTTATCAGTCAAAATAAGGGTGTGTCCTGCCCTCTGTCAGCAACCCAGACCTCAGCCGCAATGACCGCTGGGAGAGGGGGGACGGTATGAGCAACATGTCCAACCTTCCCCAGACCGGCTCCCTGGAGAGGCACAGAATACTGAGTGAGTCTTTCTGCCCCTCCCATGCCTTTCTCTGTCCGTCTGACTGAACAACGTTGTGAAATGCTCTGCATGGTGCCATGTCGATGTGTAGCTGTAACGCGTATATATGTGTGTGTGTTTCAGCCTCCTCCAAAATGGACTCACCCATACTCCCCCAGGAGGGACGCCATAAGCCCGGAGAGTCTCGCACTTCCTCTCGCCCAAGTCGCCCAGCTGTGAGCTGCTTTTGTCCGTCTCGCACGCACGCACGCACGCACGCACGCACGCACACCTGGTTGAATAGAAAGTTATATGAACCCCTATATGCTTGTATCTGCACTGATGTTCTGCCTTCCGCTGGTGGGAATGTTTGCATTAAGGATTTGGGACGGAGTGAGAGGTGTAATACCTTAACCACTGCACCTCTGGCTCTTTCACACTATGGGTCTGTTGTTCCCGCTTCCTCGGTGACTGTCACTCCGTCCGTTATTAAAAACTGAGCCTTACACTAACATAGATCCTTTCTTTTTTCCTTCATTTTCTCCCCCCTCTGCCTCCTACATTGTGTTTCTGTGACAATGTTCCTCCATCTTCCTCTGTGCCTCTCCCCTCTCCCTCTCCCAATTCCTCTGTCTCCACCCCGCCTCTTTCCTTTCTTTCCAATGCACAGAGCTATAAGAGGGCTATAGGAGAGGTCAGTACCTGTGTGTGTGTGTGTGTGTGTGTGTGTGTTTGTGGTCACCTGTATAGTTGTGTATTCATTCGCAATGGCCTTCGTTCTAACCACAAATCTTTTGTGTTTCTGTTCGACTCTGTGTGCTTTTGAGCAGTGTGTCATGTTTTCTGTTGAGCCGGTGTCTGCATGGTTTTGTGCGTCTCATCCTGTGAACTCATGCGTTGCCTTTACCTGCGTGTCTTTCTGTGCCCAGGACCACGGTCTGTACTCCAAGGAGCGTCTGGAGGAGGCCCCGAGACCCCCCGCAAAGGCTAACGATTACTCCTCCTCCTCGGACAGCAGTGAGAGCAGTGAGGAGAGCGAGAGTGGAGAGGGTCCAGAGGAAGAGGAGGAGAGCCCCACGGATCGGTGAGAGAAGGAAGATTAAGAGGGGAGCCCCACTGAGAGGAGGGCAGGTGAGGTAGTGGAGAACCCCGCAGGTCAGTGAGAAAGGGGCGGGTGAGGAAGAGGAGAGCCCCACAGGTCGCTGAGAGAGTGATAAGGAAGAGGGAAGCCCCACAGGTCGCTGAGAGTGTGATGAGGAAGAGGTAGAGAAGCCCTACAGATCAGTGAAAGTGATGGGGACATGGAAAGGTGGATGAAAGGTGGATGTGTCCTGTGTGCCTTTATTCTCCACCTTTGCTTTCACTCAAACCGTTTTCTTCCCACCCTACTCCATGTTCCATTCTTCCCATATTCATCTTATTCATCAAATTGCTAAGCACAGAGCTTCTGTCTGGCAGACGAGGACTAACCTCAGAATATAAAATAAATATATTTATGATGGGATAATGGCTTTACAGTGTTCATGAATAAAACATTGTATCTATGCCACAGTAGAGTTGATATGACTTGGGTTAGATGGGTTAGAGAGCGTCAGGTTACATGAGTGAGCTTGGTTTGGAAGTGGGGATAAAAAGACACCCATAGTGCCTATGGCTTCTGTCCTGGTGGTCCAGGAAACCCCACTGAACAAAAGGTCCTGGGTTCACTGGTTAGTGCCTCCTTCTCCCAACGGATGGAGCAGCATCTACAGCACCGGCATTTGGGATCATGCCCACACCTACTCAGTCAGCGCAGCTGCTGAATCAGGGACCTCCTCTCCACTGGACATCCCAGGACTTGTCCCCCTTGACGTCTCTATGGTGCTTCTTGGCTGGAAACGGCAATAGTTCCTACCTCAGCTCACATCAGCAAAAGAGCGACTGAACTGCCCTTCATGGGCTCTGGCTGCTCCACTGTAGCAGAAACCACCACTGTCAACATCCTTTCCCTGGTCCTGACAGCAGCAGTCCACCCAGCCACCCAGCCACCCAGCCAGCCAACCACCCTCCCAGCCACCAGCCAGTCCGTTCCACTTTTTCTCACTGATGCCCATTCAGCACACAGGAGGGAACTACAGGATAAATCGTAGTGGGAACCGCTTGGGCAACATGAATATAAATCTAGTCTACCGCAATGTCACAATATGGTTGGATAATTTTGATTCTATACACAGTGTGCATTTCTGATAATGGACCATTTTAACCTTTAAAGGAATAGGAGGAATCCAAATATTGCGTTAACACATGTCGTGTCGTGCATAGGAAAAAATTGCTGCCAGGCGAGACTTCAGAGAGTCGAACGGTACAGAAGACCATCGTGATGACCCAAAAGCTCATGCAATATTTGCCTTGAAACGATAACCTAACCAAAGATGCATTTACAGAGGGTAAAACAAGCTGGTCAGCAATGGTGCATTCTAGGCTGCCTGAATTAAATAATAAATGGTAACATCGGGCGTGGATGAAGAGTGTTCGATAGTAACAGCCAAGTGTAATGACAACGTCTGGCAATTTGTGAGCATATTCAGGATCATTGTTCTCAGAAATGTGGAGCAGTGATACTGGTGAGAAGTGGTGAGAACAGTGAGAAGAAATTTTTTATACATGTGAACCTTCAAGAATGCTCAGAATTAACTATTATCATTTATTTCTTGGCTTTTCATAAGCCACAGTCTCTCATTATACATAATTTCTGTGTATATACTTACTCCCTCATGTTAAATATTGGAATGATTCAAATGAGCGCCTGTGAGCGGAACATTGCTTGTAAACACTTTTATCCCATTCAAATGTGTGATCGTCACCCCTCTCTTACCCCTCCAGTCCCCGAGAGGCTGACTCGGACTCAGTGAACACCATGGTGGTCCATGAGGAGGAGGAAGGGGAGGAGGGGGAGGCCCAGCAGGCCGGGGTGTATGGGGACCAGACCATGCCAGCACAGAGGGTGAGTGGGGTGGGGGTGTAAAGGGAAGTCCACTCCGTCTGTGTGTGTGTGTCAGTGTCAGTGTCTGTGTCCGTGATAACCCAGGTGGTTGATATCTGTGTACAGACTCCTGAGAAGCGCAGCCACAATGGCTACACAAATCTGCCTGATGTTGTTCAGCCCTCCCACTCCCCCACTGAATCCACGTCTCAATCCTCACCTGGAAAAGACTCTGCCTACAACGTGAGTCTGCCTGTCCGTCCACCTGCCTGCTCGCGTTTCTGTGGATCAGTCCCCGGTTTGACCCTGCAAATGGCTGACATGTGATTGGGCATCCTCTCCTCCTGACTTCAGTACCAGTCCCGAGGATTGGTCAAAGCGTCTGGCAAGTCCTCCTTCACAACGTTTGTGGACCTTGGCATGTACCAGACCCCGGGGAATGCGGGGGAGCCGGTCTCAGTAGCTGGTGAGTGTCGTGGCTGATGCTGGTGCCTGCTTTGAACCTCTCCGGTGTCCACAATCTGTTAGTGCTATTGTTTGTGTGCTGAAGCCTGGATTAACTCTGGCTGATCCAAACCGGAACTGGCAATGATAAGCCATGCATTAATGCATTATCACTAACTAGCACAAGTTGGTTCACACTAGCAAGCACTCAAAAACAACTGTTTAAAAATAAATGTGCACAGCAAATCCACAGAGCGTTCAAACTTCAAATTCTCAACCACAGCAGTTTAACCTCATCTCCATGACCTGTAGGAGTACTGTCTCAGTATGTTTCCATAAATGACCAGCAGGGGGAGACAGAATGGTTTAGGTTCTCTGGAGGTACCTGGCCTTGCCTTTATTGCAACTCTCACTGTCCGACCACGCTGTTTCCCTCTTTACCCCTTTACGCAGGCTTGGGCTCCAGGTTTGAGCAGCTCAAACTGGAGGTCCGAAAGGGCTCGATGGTGAACGTGAATCCGACCAACACCCGTCCCCACAGTGACACCCCCGAAATCCGCAAGTACAAGAAGAGGTTCAACTCTGAGATCCTCTGTGCGGCTCTGTGGGGTGAGTTAGGAATCTGACAGTGGGAGGCACTGTGGAGAAGTGCCAGTATGCCTTTCGGCTCTTTCGGTTTTGTGTGTCTTCACATGGTTGATTCTGTCCCTGTGGGCCCGTGCATGCGCGTTGTTCTTCAGGGGTTAACCTACTGGTAGGAACAGAGAACGGTCTGAAGTTGCTGGACCGCAGCGGTCAGGGGAAGGTGTACCCCCTCATCAACTCCCGCCGCTTTCAGCAGATGGACGTCCTGGAGGGGCTTAACCTGCTCATCACAATCTCAGGTGCAGTGTCTGCACACACACGCCTTCACAGCATGTAGACTCCCCAGGGGGGTTCTCCCTGTGGCTGAATGAAATGTCAGTGTTCATCTGAGCCTTCTTCGGATCCTAACAGCCTCGTGTTCCAGTGCAAGTTCTCCAAAGCACTGAAATTGGGTTTTTTTTATTCCACGAAGGATGAACTTTTGCTCCTTGCTTTTGCTGAGAAAGGCTGCTACTTTAACCATCCAGCACCCTTGGTTTGGCTTCCCACTGTGTCTCAGTGCAGTGATTCTGTGAAATGGTAGTACTTGTACAGTAGTCACTGATAAAATTAATTACCGTTTTAACTACTGTCCCTTGGGCTCTCCCTTAAGTATATACTGTGCTAGCGTTTGTCCTTCTTATCACAGAACCTGCAGCATTTCGTAAAATCTATATATGTATATGTGAATCCACATATATTATGGGGTTTTTTATACCATGATATTAAAAATACATTATAGATTTTTATTTTTGCATGGGAAAACCAGCTTTTAAAAATTTTAGCATTGATTATTGAGTCTGAATTGGTTGTAATTGTTATTTATCGACAGGTAAAAAAAACAAGGTACGTGTGTACTACCTGGCCTGGCTGAGAAACAAGATTCTGCACAACGACCCTGAGGTGGAGAAGAAGCAGGGCTGGTGCACAGTGGGCGAGATGGAGGGCTGTGTACATTATAAAGTGGGTGAGTGAACAAAGCCCCCTCTTTCAGAGACTATTTACGCAATGCTTTAATCAAGCATTTTGAAATCTGGATCCTGTGTTTGTGGAGTTTGCAAGTTGTGTTCACCTAGGTCTACTCCTGGTGCTCAAGTTTCTTCCCACTGTCCAGAGACTAGCAAGTTTGGTTGTATGGCACCTGCGCCTGTGTGGGTCTCTTGCCCCTGTGTCCTGGGTGTACCTCGCCTCACACCCACCTCTGCCGCGTTAGGCTCTTTGGAACCGCGTTATAAATGGTTTTCTTTTTGTAGTGAAATATGAGCGAATCAAGTTCCTGGTGATAGCGCTAAAGAATGCCGTGGAAGTATATGCCTGGGCCCCTAAGCCTTACCACAAGTTCATGGCTTTTAAGGTAGGTTTGTGATCAACAGGAAATTGTGAAGTTTGTAAGTGTATGCCTCCGTTGTATTGCACTGATGGCACTGAACCAGAACGCTTATGAAATTGTATATACTTCACAGAGATGAGGCCACCTTGTGGCATTAGCATCCGTGGCCTTATGGCGGCTTTTTATTTTTTCAGTTTGGTACTTGTAATTACACCCAACATTTTTTCTTTTTTTCACATTCGGACCTCCATATCAACAAGCAGGCCCCATTTGTCTTGCTGACATTTCTTGGACTTAGTAAAGCATTGATTTAGCACTTATATACACACCATAGCATTTACTGGAGAAGTTCAGGCTAAAGAAAATCACAATGCACATACCTAAGCTAACTGAGAATGATATTGCCCTGTTTGAAAAACTGTGTAAACTGTCTTCCTGATCTGTAAAGTAACCACCTCTCACCATCTCTCAGTCCTTCAGTGACTTGCCGCACAGGCCTCAGCTGGTTGACCTGACGGTGGAGGAGGGTCAGAGGTTAAAGGTCATCTACGGGTCCAGTGCTGGGTTTCACGCCATCGATGTTGATTCAGGAAATAACTACGACATCTATGTCCCTGTACATGTGAGTCAGTTCAGCGACGCCTGTTCTAGTCGTACACTTGCCATGTGAAGGTGGACTCGGTTTCCCATGGAGCTCATTTTCTGAGGGGCCCGGGAGCTAAGGTCAACGAAAAACGCGATTTTCCCTTTTGAGTCCACGTGATTAGCAGAGCTAAAACTACCATCCCTCAAAACTGCCTTGATGTAGCTATCCCTTCCGCCAAGCATGTTCGTAGCTTGCTTGCTCTTTACACATGGCAGGTCGAAAGTTACCCTGTGGCCTAATCTGGCCTTTCTGTCTAAGACTGTTTCATCATTCCATGCGAACTGACAGAATTGTCATTTTGACAATGTATTTATTTAATTACATGAAACTAAACACTCTTTCCTAATTTGGCATTCTGCTCAGAACTCTGGGAAAGGAAATTAACCCATTAGTGATGGTCAGTATTTCTATTTCAGGGAACCACGTTTATGGCAATAACCCAGTGTTATTATAAAGGCCCAGTGTTGCCAGGAACAATCATTTTCAAAGAGATCCCTCTCCATTTTCATTCCCTCCACAACCTCCCCCAGATCCAGAGTCAGGTTATGCCGCACGCCATCGTGTTCCTGCCTAGCTCTGACGGGATGGAGATGCTGCTGTGCTATGAGGACGAGGGAGTCTATGTCAACACCTATGGGCGCATCATTAAGGATGTGGTGCTGCAGTGGGGGGAGATGCCCACTTCGGTCGGTGAGAAGCCTGGAGCAACGTGCCCTCTTTAATGTGTAGCAGAGGGTCATCTTTACTTTGTGACACGTGGGCTAGACCTTGCTGTGTAACTCAGGATCGCGGCCCTCTTTTACTGTGTTACACACAGGCTAGACTTGCTGAGTAATATTACGGACAGGACTTCATTATACTGTACTGGTTTGGACAAGCCAAAATACCCTCCGTGTTTGTGTGTGTTAACCTGCTTCTCTCTTTCCAGCACACATCTGCTCCAACCAGATCATGGGCTGGGGGGAGAAGGCTATAGAGATCCGTTCCGTGGAGACGGGACACCTCGATGGTGTCTTCATGCACAAAAGAGCCCAGAGACTCAAGTTCCTGTGTGAGAGGAACGACAAAGTGAGGATACGGGCACCTACCGTGGGTCAAACGCACACAGGGTCCAATCACTGTTCTACAGCCACACAATCGCTGCAGTCTCTCAGGTGTAGGGTGTAAATTGTACACCTCTCCTAACCCTGTCTCTCTCTCCCCCAGGTCTTCTTTGCCTCTGTGCGATCTGGAGGCAGCAGCCAGGTCTACTTCATGACTCTCAACAGGAATTGCATCATGAACTGGTGAAGCAGCAGTCGCTGCCAGTCCGTCCGTGTGTCTGTGCCCCAGACAGACGCGTACGGGTCAGTGCGGTCTAGAGGCAAGGGGTGCCTGTTGATTCTGTCTCGAACTGTAACAACGATTCATTATTTATTTACCCGATGGACGTAGTAATAGGTTCTATATATCTGACTCTGAGTCTCGGACACGCTGACTGACACACTAGTTAATTGTATATTCTCTCTACAAATGTTTTGGGGAACTGATGAAGATCTAAATTTAGCACGCGCGCGCACACACACAAACACACACACACACACATACTACATATTTCTCCTGGCAGAACTACTTCTCTGTCAGAGGAGAACCACACAAGGTTTCAGGTTGGTTTGGTAATGGTTAATTCACGTAAGGAAAAGCTGTAAGGTCTATAAAGGCACTGTGTGAGCAGCGTTTTCGGAGCTTGACAACGCTCCGGACCTAAAAGGGTTTAAAAGGTGAAAACACTGTTCTTTTTGGAATGAAGCGACGTCACACCAACAACTCTTCCGTGTTCTTTCTCTCCCCCGCTCAGGTTCCTCACCTGGGTTTATATCCGTTTTAATCGGTAGCGGGCAAAGCTGAGCCCAATACACCAGCCAGTCGCAAGCAAGCTGTTTACCTGCAGCAGGCGTCACCGATCATTCAGCTAAAGCACAAGCTAGTGGGGAAAGTCCTCTTGTTCTGGTGAGGGACAGTGAGTGGAGTTTCTTACTGCACTTACAGTGGAGTTTCTTAAGATGCTGTTCAGAAGGCTTTCACAAACGGGGCATTTATTGTAGGGATGCAAGTGTCCTCGGCAACATTCAGAAATGTGTGGGGCTACACTGGACAAAATGTCTAATTTGGATTCCACCTTTAGAAGAGACGCTATTGGAGATGTTAAACGCTTGTTTGAAAGGACCGTTACATGCCGGTTTGGTTCAGCTGTAGGTGTGTTAGGCCAGTTGAGACGCTTCGGTCCTGAGTTTTTTCCCAGCCTCGTGACCCACCGAGCTGGATGTTGAGAAGCAGTGTGACAGGCAGAGGCTTCTTAAAACCCTTATTTTGTAATTATGAAATCTGTAAATATCTTCTTGTGTTTAATGTGCTGGTATTTATTCTGGTTGTACTTGCTGTCATTCTTTGCTGTTATATCACTTCAGTACCTTGAAGGGGGGTTAAGTTTACAGTTTGGTGGGGTAAGTACGAGGATTGAATGAGTGAATTTATTATTATTTTTATTTTATTTTAATTTTTTTGTGCATTTGCCGCTACTCCTAGGGTAAATATTTGAACAATTCCTGTTAAGAAACAACACAGTGGACATATTTCTGTCATATTACTGAGGGATTTTCTTGAGCATATATAGAGTGTGGTTTTGGGATGGGGTGTGTGTATCAGATACAGAATTAATCAAATTACACTTTTATTTATACATTTTTCGTTGCAGCAACCAATACAGCACTGATAGTGACTGACTGACTAGTCTTTTTTTATTTATCGAAAGGCGGGGTGATCTAGATGAGGTCAGTGATGTTTATAGCTGTCTTGTACCATATCAATAGCTGTACCTTTAATTATCTTCAATTATTAATGAATCACTGAGTGAGGAATTGGCTGACAAAACGCTTGTGTACATTCTTTAATGTGGTAAGTTTTCTAATGCAAGGGTTAGAATTTTGTATGGAATTAAATGAGACGGGAACCTGAGTGTCTCTGAATGGAACAGAATTGACTGTAAGCATTGTGAGCACATTGATCATTTTACTCACTGCCCTCTACTGCAAAATATCCATCAGCGTCACTTTTTACGCCTTATGTATTTTTTATACAATCTCAATATGACTAACCACTGGTAATTATAATCAAAAAATAATTGTATCTGCTCTAACCGTCCAAGGTTGCACCCAAATTTATGACAGATTTCAGCAAAAACTAATTTAAAATCGAGAACTTTCTCAGCTGCTCCACATACACAGCTGTTGAGCGGTAGATGGTTGACCATCGAGCTCGAATGTGTGTGCTGCTGTTCTTTTGGTGTTGTGGAAGTGAACTGACCCTGTTGGGCCACAGTCTGCTGTGGATTTGGTCAGTGCAGTGCCTTGTTGTGAGGGTTGGGTCTTCATAGGGGTTTTAATCTTACATCGTTAGTGACCAGGTTCCTCCTCAGATTTCTTTCTCATGCTACAAAGTGCACCTTAGCCTATGGAAACCTGGAGGATAAAATAACGTTTTAAAAGAAATACGACATCCGTCTGGAAAAAAGAAAAGAAATTAATGCTCTTTTAAAAAAATGTTTTAAATAAACTATGATTATCGTGTCTCCTTTTCACATTAGTTTTGAAGATCCATATCTTCAGGCATTCGTATGATTGGATGCATCCTACATTTTGACCAAATCAAGGTATTTAAGAGAGGAGATGATAATTCCACTCTGATTAATCTTGACATTCCCAACATCATCTCAGCTCTTTTTTTGGCCTATTTTATACATTGTGCGTGTGTAGTTGGGTGGAGCAGTCAAAGCCATCAGCCCAGTCTGTGGTGCGAAAGGACTAATTTCTTTTTTAAAAACGACTTTGTACAGAACAGGTCTTCTTTGGGGGTTGTTATCATATTCAGGGTCATACTTCTTTCCAGGCAGCAGAGTTCCAGTACAAAAACTATATGTTTAGGGACAGTTTCTTTTCATAGCAAAATATACTTAACTGAATTTTTATCTTGCATCCGTGTGGGAACAATAAAAACATTTTTTAACAAGCAAGTGTTAAAACGGACTGGGGGGTCTTTTTAAACACTTGTTGTTGCTTTTTGTAATGCTTCTTAGACCCTGGATGAGGGTGTCTGCAAAATGAATAGGAAATAATAATAATGTGATGATAGAATGCTGGTCCATTTCTCAGAGTCAACACTCTGACATGAGGCTAACAAGATGGGTTCACAGCGTCAAATGGCTTATCGAACGTCAAAAACTATTGACAATATTTCATATAAAAGCATGTGGCTTATTGGTTAATGTGTCAGGGGCTTGTTAACCAGAAAGGTTGTCTGTTGAAATCAAAGAATGGGGTATGCCGTTGTAAAACTTTAAGCCTTGCCAGTTGCTCAGTGAAGGATGTTTTAAAAAGTTAAAAAGTGAACAAATCAGAAATTTCAAAATCTCTGATAAGGGCCGGCAACCCCCGAAACTTTCCAGGCAGCTGGTGGTGAATTAGCAAGCGCTAAACTCCTCTACGTACCGCAGTACTCACAAAATAGGCTGTAACAGGGCTGGTGTGAGATTTGGATAATCAGGGGAAGACCAGCCACTCCAGCTGACGCTTGGTGATGTTTCTGACACGTCCGAGGGGAAACGTGACAAAATCGAGACTGGGTGTGGGCCAATTGGGAACCATGACGTACGTCCTTGACTGAAAGGTCACCGCGAATGCCATGTGTGGAACAGAGACATGGGCTGTCTGTGTAACACAGTGGGCAATCTTGACATTTAAAGCTGCCTTTTTTTATTATGACTCCATCTATGAGAGTGTAACGAGAAACACAAGGCTGTGATTAGTTTTCCATTTGGACAATATTGAACATATGAGTGGGTCTGACGTGGTTTTGTTGTGAGTGGCGGAAAGATGAGCGCGACATGTATGAAGATTTGGTTAGATTTAGATATTTCAAATTAATATTTTGGAACATTTCATATTGAGACACTAGCATTAAACATGTCCGTTGTACAAGAATTGTTAAGAATTTGAGTAAAGTGATTTATTGTACATGTTGCAATTGAAGACCAGAGTTAGATTTTGAGGGTCTTTGTGGCGTGTGTGAAGGCCCTTAATGGCGCCTGTTATTCACGTTTGCGTGTGAGTGGGATCCAGATTTGGGTATTCCCTGGACGAATCTGGGGGAATCTTCAGGGGTCTGCTGGATTTGAGTGGTGGGATTCAGAGACATCTGCAGTCCTGGATAGATGGAGAATCTGAACCTTTGCTGCTCACACATTATGAAATTTCAGAGTAAACTGTTTAACTTCAGATGTCAATCAATCAATCAATCAATTTTATTTTTATACAGCGCTTTTCACATGTTGCCATGTCACAAAGACGCTTTACATAGAAAAAGATACAGTATGTCCCAGGCCTCACCCCCCAAAAGCATGCCAGTGGCAACAGTGGCATGGAAAAACTCCCTAGGCTGGCAGGTAGAAACCTTGAGAGGAACCAGGCTTAGTGGGGGAGCCCATCCTCTGCTGGCCAGTACTGGGAGTTAAATTAAGTAAGTCCCGTTACAAATTAAAAGATTGATTTGTAATTTTATGCAAGTGTCCCACGATGGGCATAGTGTGTCAGGTATTGTACCTGTACATATTAAACTGCTGTTGTACCCCTGAACATATTACTTAACCCAAATTGCATCAATACATATTCTCCCTGTATAAAGGAATAGAGTATAATTGAAAGCCATGTAAATTGAACTACGAGAATCCAACTCTCACATTTTGTGAGTACTACAGAAATTGCTGTACTTTGGAGGGAAATGCCCCTTGTATGAACCTCTGAGCTTCCTTATTTTTTCATTGTTAATTGGTTATCCTGCTCAGGTACAGCGAAAGGGGATGACGGTAGTTCTCAGCATCGGCTAAGCCAATAAATGATAACTAAGACTAAGACCACTGTCCTTTATAGGCAATAATGTTCCTGGTTTGAAACTACTGTTGGTTTATTCGATTTAATTCTCATCATTACATCCAGTCGTGTTACGACCTTATCTGTAGCTAACAAACGGCCCCCTCTGTTTTTATGAATTATTATTATTAATATCATGCTTGCTGCTGAAGACTTAAGCAATTTAGTTTAAAAGATCATTAATGAATTTACTGGACTCTGTGTAGCAAAGCCCAAAGGTAAGCTAAGACTGCAAAGAGGAGAGAAAAATGTGGCGCTTGTTCTTTGGCTGGAACGGCAGAAACTGGTGTTGGATAAAGGTTGGAGCCAGGTAAGGAACCTGTCTGCCAGCCTGTCCCAGTGGATCTGGAATATATGGGTTAGCTGTAGCCATGGCAACAGGAAAGCAACGGTCTACCTACCATGGGTCAGCCACAGAACGCACAGAGGAGAATGCCTTTGTTCACTCTCTGCCCGAAAACTGCTTTTTATACATGTAAACATCACAATTGATTGTCCTTTTTATTGTATAGAATTTATTAGCGTAGTTTTCTTTTGACTGAAATATTTACATTTAACTATTAAGAATGTTCTATATGTGTGTTTAAGAATAATTTTTCATTCTAGAAATTCAGCGTGTTAATGTGTCCAGATTTATAAATGGATAATGAGAAGATGCATCCATACTGCTTTTTTGTTTGTTTTTGAGTGAAAAATCACTGCAGCTCTTTGGAAAATATGGTTATGTTTGGATGGCCAGAATCTGAGACTGTGTATAGGTATAGATATATTTAAGTAAAAAATTAATACTGATCTTTTTTCTTTTATGTATATTTTAAAATCTGTGATTCTTTTTTTTATTCTAATTTTCCTTAACTGTAGTGAAAATTATACTAATATAT
>JAOYSI010004428.1:0-14328 GCA_025775065.1 Hiodon alosoides
TATATATAAATGTTACCAGATCCCCCAGGTATTTGGTTTTAGCTGTTGTCTCTCACACATTTTGGTAAAACATGGCATAGTTTAATCTTCTTAACTATTTGGTCTTTTTACCACATCATTTTAGGGAACAAATGTTTTAAAAAAGGAAATTGCATGTCAGTTACAATGAGATATCCTAAACACCAGAAAAAAAAGAAAACACAAAAATAAATCTCTCCGCATATTACTGCAGTTTAAAAAATAAATGATACTTATAAAATGTATTGAAAATGTGTTCAGATGATAGATAATAATGGTTTTAAAAAATAATGTTTTTTTTCTTATGAAGAGCAAACTTCATAATTCATAATAATACAACATTTTCTGGCACCATTACCTTGGTAACTCACATTGCAGCCCTGACATCATTGAAGAATTGTTATCATGCAATTCATCATTGTAAATAACCACATCTTGGTGTAAGTCTGAAATGCATATATTTCATGCTTTTCCACTGATGCATAGTCACTAAAGGGTGCTATTTATTATAATAATTTTATTTTTTTAAATCACAAATAATCTTGGAATTAATTATTATTATTTTTTAATCAAATAACCTTATCGAAACTTTCAATGTCTTAACCTTCCTGTACAGTAAGGCCCTAGACCTTACAACCTACTTACTGTCAAGCGAGCCGAGATAACTGTTAAAGTACATTTCTTGATTTAGTGGAGACCAAAACAATGCATCGTCAGGCATACCTACATAAAACTTGATCTGCTTAGCGGATGGGACTAAATAGTTAAGGCAAATACTGCCTGCCGAGCAAGTCAAAATTTACAAAGCTCTGTGTCTTGGCAAATAAGTTTTTCTCCAGTCTACATAAAGCTTTGAGGACAAAAATATTATTTTTGAAAGTATGCTGTCAAAGTCTACCTTCCAGCAATTGTCTTTTGAAAGATTTATTCAGGCTTCTTGTCCCTGAGTACTGGCTAGAGGCCTCCATGTATGAACAACACAAAATTAATAATTTTTTCTTGTTTTATGGTATTCTTAAACAATCATTTGCGATCACTAAACCTAAGCAATCATGCATTTTCAATTATGCCCTGTTAATCGGGAAAAGGGTAATTGGGGAACCAAGCGCTACAGTATTATATTTATAAAAACTTACTTACTTAAGTACTTAAAACTTACTAACTTACTTAAAACTTACTTAACAAAAAAGTCTATAAAACCCAGATGTTTTTTTCAAACAGGATAGTAGAGGATCATGGTCATATCAATGTGAAGTTAACTGGCTACATGGTGGCGCTATACCAAACGACTAAAAATTAAAACTTTGAAAGCATTGAAATCATTTTTTGACTGATGTTGCTTTTCCACTGCACACCCAAGCCATGAGTTTCACATTCTTGATTGATTTCCATTTTCCCATGGCCCCCTTGGTTCCAGGACTCAAGTATTCTGACCAGCTCACTATTATCTCTGGGACCGAGCAGGAACTAGCAGAAAATTGGTCATACTGAATGGTTTGTTTCACGCAATGATCTCACAGCTTGAGTATGTTGTTGATACTCATGCATGAGTCACTGGCAACAAGTTAAATTGTAAAGTTCAAATTCATTTTTCCAAAAAAGATGGTTTTATCTAACTGATTAAATGTAAACAGTAAAACACTTTCGCAGTGCCACTGTAAAAACTGCAATCATTGAGCACGATGTCAAATGGAGAGTAACTGGAGCTACTTGTCGGCAACGGAAGTGTCAGGGTTGATTGTACAGCAGTAAATTGTTGATAATGTGTGGGTATTGTGTAGCAGCTGTTGAGGGGATATAGGGGCAAGCAGTGCTCACAGAAAGATAGACAGCGGCATAGACGCTGAGAGCAGCCTCCTTTGAGGGGAAGGTTTTGCGTGCGCGGAGGATGTCGTCCTGGTTGCCGGTGCAGGCCTCCTGGTGGCTGATAAAGCGCAGGGCCTGCTGGCAGCCCAGAGCAGTGTAGTTGGGCTTGCACACGGTGAGGAAATGAGGGGCCAGGTTCCCCGTCACCACTTGGCCTGCATTGACGAAGATATCTGTGGTGAAGAGACCGAACATGTACACACCTGCGACAAGAGAAGAGAGAGGAAGGAAAGTAAGAGAGATTCTCATTCACATCCACTAAATAGATATTTTAACATGACCACTACATGTGTCTCTGTGGTATTCCTGCTAGCCCCTGGGCCTGGGACCCTTCCAGAGCAGCTTGCAAACTATTCTCATGCAGCTCTGCTTGTCCTAGAAACTGCGATCAACCAAAGCTGATATGACATAATTAATTTGAAATAGCATACTTAATTATGTACTGATGGGTCTAAAGATCCTGTAGTAAATAATAAAGTTTTCTTTGGTCAGTATACCACAACAGTCCACAAATGCTAAAATAATTTGCACTGTCATTCAATATTTAGCCATTATAATCCTCAAAACAAAATCTTATTCATAGCATATACAAACAGGGTCATACGTGACACCAGAAGAGAAAATGTTCAGCAAGCAACAGGAGCTAAATAATATTATGTTAAACATAATTTAGATAAAGTGCTTCTGTAGTAGCACTCAGCGAAGTGCCGCACTGAACCTCCATGACTTCAACATGCGAGTACACCTACCATAATCACTTCAGTTTTCAGCACTAGGGACCTTCCTGTCACATGCAGGATCTAGCCACATAAACACTAAAAAGTGCATTTTCCATGCAAAAAATAATGGTGAAAAAATGTTAAATGCAGTAATATACTCAGAAGCTATATTAATAATTAATCAGAACAAATATTGCAAAGCATTTCACAAAAAGAAGAACAAGAAGAAAATAAAAATAAAGCATTCTAAGCTATGTGCAATTAAAAACAGTTAACATAATACACCAATTTAGAATTTAAAATGTCAAGAGAATGCCAATTTGAATAAGTGGCTTTTTAGGCAAGATTTAAAAACAGATGAAGATTCAGAATTCGTGACAAAACTGGGGGCAGCCATCACTAAAGGAAAACTTGGTGATTGTCTGAACAAGCGGGTCAAAGTTTAAACTAGGGTCAAGATGACTACCAAATTTCTCATTTTAGAACAAAACCCGGTTTGACGCGCTCAGTGGTAACTAGATTTACAGTCGATGTGGATGAAGTCCATTTTTACAGGAGAATTGTGCTTAACCAGCTCTGCTCCATGTACGCTATAAAAAACCTGCCCAGCTTTATTTTTATTGTAGCAACCCTGAAGCCACCCAAAGAAATCTGGGCCTTTTGGTTATGCGCTAATTTAGCTGGCTTTGGGATAAGAGACAGAACCCCTGGTAAACTAAAGATTTTTCCCCTATTTGGACTAGTTATGCACTTGTAATGACCACAGTGCCCTCCATAATGTTTGGGACAAAGACATTTTTTTTTCTTGATTTTCCTCTGTTCTCCACAGTTTCAAATCAAACAATTCAAAAGTGGTTAAAGTGCACATTGTCAGGTTTTATTAAAGGGTATTTTCATACATTTTGGTTTCAACATGTAGAAATTACAACACCTTTTATACATAGCTCCCCCCATTTCAGGGCACCATATTATTTGGGACACAGCAATAACAGTAAAGTAGTCACATTTAGTATTTTGTTGCATATCCTTTGCATGCAATGACTGCTTGAAGTCTGCGACTCATAGACATCACCGGGTGCTGAGTATCTTCTCTGGTGATGCTCTGATGGGCCTGTACTGCAGCCATCTTCAGCTCCTGCTTGTTTCGGGGGCAAGTCCCCTTAAGTTTTTTCTACAGTATATAAAAGACATACTCAGTTGGGTTCAGATCAGGTGATTGACCAGAATTTTCCAGTTTTTAGCTTTAAAAAATTATTTTGTTGCTTTAGCAGTACGTTTCGGATCATTGTCTTGCTGTAAGATAAAGCGCCGGCCAATGAGTTTTGAGGCATTTGGTTGAACTTGAGCAGCTAAGATGTTTCTATACACTTCCAAATTCATTCTGCTCCTGCCATCAGCAGTTACATCAATGAAGATGAGTGAGCCAGTCCCTGGGGCAGCCATACATGCCTAGGCCTTAACACCCCCACTACCATGTTTCACAGATGAGGTGGTATGCTTTGGCTCTTGAGCAGTTCCTTTTCACCTCAATACTTTGTTCTTGCCTTCACTCTGATACAAGTTAGTCTTGGTCTCATCTGTCCAGAATACACAACAGTACTTCTTGGCAAACTGTAACCTGGCCATCCTGTTTTTTTGGCTAACCAGGGATTTTCATCTTACAGTGTAGCCTCTGCATTTCTGTTCCTGAAGTCTTCTGTCTTCTTCCTAAAGAGTGTTCCTGATCTGTCAGACAGGTGTTTCTGGAGTTTTTCTTTATGGCAGGATTCCTACCGTCATCCGCTGTGGAGGTCTTCCTTAGCCTAACAGTTCCTTTGTGATTACTAACCTCACCAGTGCTCTCTTTCTTCTTAATAATGTTCCAAACAGTAGATTTAGGTAAGCCAACGGTTTGGCCAACCATTTTATTCTTGTTTCTCTGCCTTATAATGAATTCCTTGACTTTCATTGGCACAATTCTGGTCCTCCTGATGACAACCGACAAGTACTAGTACCAGACTCGGAGGTTAGAGGCCTCCTGATACAAAATAAGAGGAAAAACCCTGCCTTATTAGGTTGAAAACTAATTAAATTCTCTGGCTTCAAAAAATCCTTAAATCGCATTGAGTCCATTTACTGTCATTTAAAGACCTTCAGTGTAACCAGCTGTGCTAGCTTGATAACTTTGATGTCGACATGTGTAACCTGCATCTGTTGCCGGCAGCTGCTGTACTGGTGGGCAAGGCTTTTGATCTAAGCTGCAGGTGCAACTGTAAATTGGCTTCCTATCTGTGGAGCTATAAGAAGCACCATGTTATGATCTAGATTAGTTAGAAAAGAAATAGAAATGAGGTAAGAACATTTGCTGCCAGCAGCATTTGCACAAGACAGAGACTTCCCTGCATTGTTTTAGGTCAATTACAACAACCAACAACTACAGTTTTTTTGTCTTGGTGCCCAGTGCCTTTCTTAGACTCATTTTGCATGTATGTATTTGAAGTCATTTTTCCTAGAACTATGTTATAGCCATGCGTTAATAACACTTTAATGCACACCTATTGAGAAGAATTTATGTTGTTTAGATTACTTTATTTTTGCATGACTTCTGTGTTCATGGTGTGTCACTAGGCGCATTTCCTAGTCTGTGACTCAAAACAGGCTATTAGGCTTTTCATCTTCACCGTTTCAAATAAAATGAACATTTAAAAATGTAATAGTTTTTAGTGATGAGTCTGATGAGTTTTGGGGAAGTTTATAAACATTTGTTGAGCACAACTGGCTGATTTTGGTTTTCCCTAATGTGGGCCGTTTCTAATGTGGGAGTTTCACGGTTGTCATGTATTCATGATTTTTGTTAACTGTTTTTAACAAATAAATAAATGAAAAGCAAAAACCCTGTGTCCTTGTGTCTGGCCACTACCAGACCAGGCATGCCCGACATAATACAGAATTAAGGATACAAACAGTTTTATACTATAAACTAATTAACAGTGGTAACTAAGGACGTGTGCTTGGTGAACAGAAAACGAGGGATAAATTAACCTAAATTACGAAACTGCCTGTGAATAGAAAACATGGGGGAAACAGAAAACAGAAAACTAGGGGGAAAAAAACCGAGCTAACAGAGGAGACAACAGTTCGTTGTGCATCATGCATAAATACCAAGTTTTGCGTTGAGGCCTAGTACTAGTATTATATCTAGTATTAATTTTACATGCAAATACCATTGGCTTACTGCACCCATGCTTTTTAACTTAGCAAATGTATTTTCATTTACTGAGGAACGTCAGAATACATTAGTGAAAGCTACATGTCAATATAATAAACTTTTAACATGTCCAGTCCAAAGAATAATGGAAGTTACATGTCTGTTTGTCAGACGGGTTACTCCCCTCCACATCAAACTACACTGGTTCCTTGTTGCTGCTCGGATCCATCACAAGATCAGATCCATCACAAGATCCTCACCTGGCTACGGATTTGGAAATCATCTACTTTTTCCATTACTCGCACCCAAATGGTCTGAGACAGTCAGACGATCCAAAGCTTCTATTGCTTTCCTGAAGAAGAAACTGAAAACTTACCTCTTCCCTTTTCCAACAATACCTCACACCACAGTCTTGAATCTCCACCCAGAAACTGAAACTAAGGGGGGCAAGAAAAACCAAAAGCAAACCAGCCAAACCATGAAATTGTAAATCGACACAGGGAACTATGAATGGTGCCAAGGAAAGGTATGTAAAAAAGAGCCATATCTAAACTACCAAACCATAAACACTAACTACTGTCTATAATACGTATATGAGGTGGCCTCCTTTATGCATTCCTACCCTAATGTCCTTAACACAGGTACAGCTACATGATGGAGTGTGTACCTCAAGGAAGCTTATCTATGTCCTTGTCCCTGTGAGTACAACCAAAAGTAAACAAAAACACTGTACTGAGTATAAGCAACCACAAAAGCAAAAACAATACCGAGGTCAGCAAGACAACCCAACCGACACAAACAAACACAAAACAAGACGACTCAAGAACAGAGGAGAGGAAGGGTATATACAGTGCCAATAAAAAGTATTCACCCTCCCCTTGGATGTTTTTATATTTTATTTGTTTTAAATATTGAAACATAGTGAATTTCATTTGACTTTTTTTCACTTTTCAACAGAAAAAGACTCTTTCATGTCAAAATACATTTCTTCCAATTAGTCTAAATTTATAAAAAATGTTAAACAGAAAATAATTGGTTGCATAAGTATTCACCCCCTTCAAGTCAGTATTTAGCAGATGTATCTTTGGCAACAATTACAGCCTTGCCTTTATCAACTTGGCACATCTGGACACTACAATTTTTTCCCCATTCTTTTTTGCAAAACTGCTCAAGCTCTGTCAGGTTGCATGGGGATCGTGAGTGCACAGCCTTTATCAAGTCCATCCACAGATTCTCAGTTGGGTTAAGGTCTGGCCTCTGACTCTAGCCGAGATTTCCTTTGTTTTTTTTCCCCCAATAGCGTCTTTCTCTTTGCCACCCCATAAAGTGGTGACTGATGAAGAACCTGGGCACCGTTGCTGTATGCACAGTCTCTCCCATCTCAGCCACTGAAGCTTGTAAGTCCTTCAGAAGAGCCATAGGTCTCTTGATGGCCTCCCTCACTAGTCCCCTGATTGCATGGTCACTCTGTTTTTGAGGACGGTCTGCTCTAGGCAGATTTACTACTGTGCCATACTTTTTCCATTTCTTAATTACTGACTTCACAGTACTCCGAGGGATATTCAGGGACTTTTCTTTTATCCATGCTCTGATTTATGTTTATGAATAACCTTTTCGCGGATTTGCTTAGAGTGTTTTTTTTTCTTCATGGTGTTGTTTTTTTCCCAAGATACTGACTCACCAGTAAGTGAACCTTTCAAAGACAGGTGTATCTATAATCAATTTAATCAAATCACTTTGACGGTGATATCCATTTAATTAACCGAGCTAATTCTAAAACCAGTTTGTTGCACATGATTTAGGTGAGTAACATTAAATGGGGGTGAAAACTTATGCAACCAATTATTTTGTGTTTTTGTTCATTTGTGTGGGGTGAATACTTTTTATAGGCACTGTATAAACAGGCAAACCTCTGGTGGGGAACAGGTGTGCTAATGAAGAGTGACAGGAGAATGAAAAGACAATTGCGGACACATGAATGTTTGAATGAGAGTTAGAGGGGAGAACAGAAGGGACAAACTCCTACGAATGTGCGCAGTATAGCCCCCAGCCATAAGAACAAGCACCCTCCTGCCAACACATTTTCAGACCCCTATTTATGCCTAATTTCCAAATGATTAACTTGGACCGAGTGCCCAACGCATGAGCCGTTGGTTATGGTAATACATTATACCAAGAAACACTGAGTAATGGGTTGTGGTCTGTATAAACAATGGGCACTGTACTGCTTCAACATAACACTAACACATACTCAAAGGGTTCCCCCATGACAGTAATAGGATAGAGAGGTGCAGGAGGAATAGCCTGAATTGATTTCCTGTCCACCTGACAAGTATGGCATGTTCAGCAGTACTGAGTCCATCTCTTTTTCAACCCAAAATAAATGCCGTAAAACCCAGGCATAAGCTTTAGCAATTCCGTAGAACCCGGTCTTAGGTTTTGGTAATTCCTAAATGACCAGATCACTGAAACAGCACTCCAATCACTGTCTGAGTCAATATGAGAAATCTACTTTTTCATAAGGAGACCTTTCTCAACAAAGTGAGCAACGTTCTTTTGGCTGACTTCCTCCAGATCACCAGCAGGAGAAAAACTATTCACAAAGCCAGAATTGTCTAGTACGATGTACGAACGAGCAGCTTATGAGTGACAGGTAACTGCACTGCATAAACTCTGTTTTTCCACATCCTTTTCAGTGCTTTCTCCCATTTTTTATGTCAGCGTGGGGGAACAGAGTATGGATACAGCATGCAAGCTTATGACTAGCAATCACTGGGGCAAGCATAGAATCCCCTAAATTAATTTTATCATTGGCTTTCCTCGATTTTCCACGAGTATCTCGCAGAATCTGCACTGGTCTTTCTAATCGCTGGTTATCAACACTAGTCCATAGATTGTTCAGGGACCTCAATGAAACATTCAACACCAGTCATAATTTTTACTGTACGAGAAACGGTTTTTATTAAGCCAACCCTTTTGGGTTGTGTAACAGGCTGTGGAGGTCTGCATTTTAATGCCAAACAGGTCGCAATGACATGACCAACCTTGTGGCAATAGAAACATTCATGCTACTATTTTGAACGAAGCAGAAATGCTGCTGATATCCTAGTCTGAGCTAGTGTAACGTTAGTGGGATAAAAAGCATCCATCTTGTACTCACTACGATAGGGCGCAAAGACATGTTTGGGAGTCTATGGAAATTTGTCTGCTAGCATGGCAGCCTGAGCCAAGGACTAACTTTTTGCTCATTTAAGTTCATTACCAGACAGTCTAGTTAGCTATCCTTAAACTCTTCTAATAATATCAACATCCCGTAGCTGAACAAATTCTGGCTTTACTAGCAGTACATCAAAAAGCGACTCTTTTTCTTAGGCAAACTCCATGAACATACGTAAGCCTCAGGCACAAGCTCATAGACATGGAGAACAGTAGACTTTACTGTCTTATAGCACAGGCTTTCTTCCAGAGATAGCATTGTCAAACACCTGTGACTTGTCTACTCACTTCAAAGGTATCAGTGCAATGAGTCGGTGAAGATGACAAGGTAGAATTAATCGGTAAAGTCGACGGCCCAACAGTATGTGAGGTCACCTTTAAATCACATTGCTGCAGTTTTATGGCAGTCTCTGTCTCTATTTCCAATCTGTGAACCGTCGGTTTGTGATTATACTCTGCCTGCCTTTCCTTATCCTGTGCCTCCAATTGAAGTCTAGCCAGACACACCTTAAGATGGGCATCACTACATGAGCCAGAGCAGATCAAACCGTGGTACGAAATCCAGGTGTACACACTCTAGCAGCCACAACACGGGGTGTCTCTACAGAGACTGGGACAGAATACTACTACTAGAGCCAGGCAACCCAGGCACCTATCCTTCCACCAACTTACCTAAAGCTATTTGTCTAAGTTGTACTTTAACTATGTGCTTTGGAATTAAGAACATAAACTATGGCAAACTTTTGTCCATACGTCTGGATAAGAGCATCTGCTAAATGACTAAAATGTAAACGTAAAAATGTTATGAGACATCATTTTAAAGCTGCGCATAACATTGCAAAATGGCTAAAACTTCAGCCACCCATGACTTTTAACGTACCACCATGAAAATTGGGGACGTGCTTGACAACGTGGTGCCTTATATATTTCTACCAAGATTTGTGTAGATATTCCAAACAGTTGTAATTTTTTTACCTTGTTTGCATATTATCCATTACAAAAACAACAAAAAAACACAATGTGCCAAAATGTATTAGCTTTATTTATTAATATAGTGTTTTAAACATTGGGGTTGGCAGCAGCTCTGCTAAATACACAGCTTTATGGAGAGAGGCGGAACAGTGATTTATTCACCAGTTGTCTACTAGGGGGGACAACGAGCCCGTCATCAGTCATCAGTGAAGTGTACGAATGTTACACAAAATAAGATGCGGTTTCTTAGGAGACACACTGGTTTTAACGTTAAAATTACAATCAATAGCAGAGTTAACATTTTCCCAACATGTTTAGATATTGGTCAAAGATTGTTGATTCTCATTGACATTGAGAGGGGTGCTAAACGGATTACATTACAAAAGCTAATTCATTTTCTTTGAAATAAAAAAAAGACATACCCAAAAACCGGACAGTCCTGCGCACTAGAGGGTTGAGGTAACAACAGTCTCCCGTCACAATAGTCTTCTCGCGGCTGTCTAGATCTTTAGAAGTGTACTGAAGCAGGAACAAGACTGATTCAGTAACAGTTATCTAAAAGAGAGAACATAGAAGTAGTGCATTAGACCATATAAAATGGGTTTGATAGGTTTGCAGATCATTCTGTTAATTGAATAGAAGTAATATTGAAAGAAAAGGTCAGTTTCAAGGGCCCAAATTCTTTGCGCCAGTTTTAAGGTTGGCCAATATCCATTCAGATAATATTAATAACATGATAAAGCAAGATACACTGGTTGCAGATGTTATTATTCCCAGAACTGAATTTCAGCTTGAAACCTGGGGCCAGTTGCATAAAATTACCATCGACTGATTTTACTTTTGCTGTAAGTACTTGACATACACTTTAATCTGCAGCACAACATGCAAGATAGACTAACTTCAAGACCAAAAAGCTTCAAGACCAAAGACTTCAACACTGTGTAAAACGCTTACCTATATAAGTCAATGTTACTTGGCAAAATAAACAAACAATAACAAAACAATGATAATGAGGATACTAATTAAATGCATTTGTTCAGCCATCATTGAATTTATCAAATGACATTCTGTTTCAAATTAGAAAAACATTTACTCAAAAATAAAGCTAAAATAACAAGATAATGGTAACTTTTTTGCACTAGCGGGGTTGCACACTAACTAAAGTAGCTAGAGTAAGCCTATGCATATCAGTATTCAAAAACAGCTAACTGATTGACAGCTAATGGAGCCCCTTTTCCCAAAAAGGCCTCTAT
This sequence comes from Hiodon alosoides, assembly GCA_025775065.1. Classification (NCBI taxonomy): domain Eukaryota; kingdom Metazoa; phylum Chordata; class Actinopteri; order Hiodontiformes; family Hiodontidae; genus Hiodon; species Hiodon alosoides. Next base: position 11,232 of record JAOYSI010004428.1, read on the forward strand.
TTTTACAAATATATTCATTTAAAGTGAAGGGATTTTAAAACACACCATTCTAAACACTTTTTATTGGATGCTTCCACCATAGTCCCCATAGGAATAATTAATATTGAGTTTGACTATCTAGTCGTGCTAACGTTGGACTAGTGTTAGACAACTTTATGCTATACCTGCAATTTTGTGTCTCGTTTTTAAGTTAGACATAGACATAGGTGGTTGAGAGAACTCTGACCTCAAGGTAGACACCTGGTCTACATGGAGTCTGGAGAAAATCATACAACTATTAGCTCCAGCGCTTAAGCATCATCATAACTTTGATGAATATACTATTCTTTGTTCATGGTACTATGTGGTAGAAGTGGATATTGCTCGTGTCACTAAACCTTTTCGACGCTGAAAGGAATCTATTACCACTGTACAAACACATAAACACCCTGGCAGCTGCCTTTCATTCATCTGTTCCACCTTAATGGTCCCTGTATGATTCAAAATTAAAACAGAGTGCGAAGAACCATAAGAACCATCTTTCTAATTAACTAAATGTCACCAAGTCATCTCCTCTCTTCAGTCAGATACCAAATGATGTAAAATACAATGCTATGAAAAGCTTCTATCTAGGAAGGAGGGCATTCTTGAAATGTATTTCTTATTACCTTTCTGTGAAACCGGAATTTTTCAGTAACCCCCTAAACCATGTGTGTGTCAATGTAAATCACTAAGATATTCAAATAGAGGGAAATTTGCATTCAGTAATAAATAAATGATACCCAGTAAACCGATTGGTTTTAACTGAAACCCTGCCTTGGGGGTGCCGAGACTCCAGCAGAATAATTGAAATGGCAGATATTATTACAGGGGAGGTTTAAGCAAAGAGACCCAGGGTGGAACCAAATCAAAGCCATTGTGTTGCGATAGAGGTTGTGAAAAGTTTCATAAGAAATATTAATTGCGCAATAAGATGGGTCAACAGTAGCCTTGAAGAAATGCACCTAGACAGCAAGAGCAATGTTCAGATACACTGTGACATTCAAACTTTGCTTAATTGGTATCAAGGGACCTAACGTGTGCCAGGAAAACATACTCGACACCATTACATCACAGCCACCAGCCTGTACAGCGGTCTTTTGTGAGATACTGGAACTGGTGCATCTGACACGGATAATCATATCACGCTCAAAGTTGCTTAGGTCACTTGTTTTGCCTATTCTAACATTCCGTCAAACAGTAACTGAAGGCCTCAATGCCTGCCTGCCTGCCTGCTTTATGAAGCAGGCCATCGTGACTCACCATCTGCTGTAATTATCAATTTTCGTGAATGGGTTGGTTGACCTAATAAGCTAGCAACTGAGTGTTTTTTTTTTCCTTTCTTCTCTTTGTGATCATTGTAGTCCTTGCTCTGCTCACTGTTTCTGCTATTAATTTTTTTGATAGTGCTATCTACCAAACTCAAGTGTAGTGAATTTAAACCAAATTCTATGAAGAGGTAAGGGTGCCTGTCTGCCAATTGCTTCGCTAAATTTGAGGTGTTGCTTTCTTTTTTTTGTAACCGTCTTAAAGCACTGTTTGCATATAGGCTTGAATGGGTACTTTGCTTTGCCCCTCTCGTTCGCTTCATAAGTGAAGTGCTTTCACACAGCATTCCTGATGTTCTCTTTTTCTAAGAGCGTAAGCCACTGAGCATGTGTGCCTAACCGTTTACTCCTGAATCCTGGATGCCTTGTCATCGTTGTTTCCACCTGGGGAGTGTGGTGTTCTTACACGAACATACAGTAAAGGGAAGCCTTTTTCAGTAATCGACTCCATTTTCTGCATGAAGGACGCAAATATGCAATTTTCATTATCTAAGTACAGAGTGATCCGATACTATCTGTTTTTTGGTATAACCGAATGCATAATTAATTAAGTTCAGAACCGTTTTTTAAATTTAGTATTGCGGTAGCATCAGTATTTTTGACAACCCTACTCCAGTGTAGTGATTGTAAACTAACAGGAATACTGAGAAAGAAAGCAAGAAAGTTATGAACACTAAAAAGTGATACACACGTTTACACACAAACACACACTCATGAACACACACATAGATGAAATCATGCACAAACGCAGACACATAAACCTGCTCAGACACACATGCACACACTTAGAATGAACAAGCATAGCTGTTCAGTGCACATGGCTGCAGGAGCTGGAGAGCAGCAGGCTCCTCTAATATGCTTTTACTTACGTCTAAGTTTAAGCTGCAGTTTTGTAGAGGCCGTTCATATTCTTTAAAATGCATTTTTGCAGTACAATATTAACCATCAATGATTGCATGTGGTTGCATAATTATTGCATGCTATTTACATCTCAACATTGCATTACCCTGTGAAGTATAGTACCATCAGAGGGGAATATTTTGGCAATTAAAACAAGCAGTTGCTGAGGAATCGCATGATGCCAGCGATGAGGGAGCTGGAGAGGATGGGTCTGATGGGGAGGAGTTAATTATGCTGAAGGAGTTACAAAACAACATAGATCATTCAACTGCGTTTATTCTTGGGTACACTAATATCTCTGTATAAAAAATGTATTAGAATGGTTAGTACATTATACAGCATATTCTCCCAGTCGCTGAACATGTACTTAGCCTTCCAATGTAAATAAGGTAATATTTGGTGTCAAAAGCAAATTATGTATATGCAAATTACACTGTGCTTCACTATGCTGTTTGAATTCAACCCCTTACATACACAGTATGATGCATTGTATAACTATTAATATATAGTATATAGTGGCCATAACATACAAATCAGTATAGGGGGCTGCAAGTATTCATTCTACATTTCCTAGACTACCTATGGTGTGGCACAGTTTAAGAAAGGGAATTCATAAATAAGTTTTATAGTCATTCATTATATTTCCATACACTGTAGTACCGGTCTAGCAGAACTCTTCCAAGGGCCACTTTTCTCTTCGCCTTAGCTGTCCCGGGCCCCTGCACTACTTAATTTATGATTCAAGTGGCTCTGCCATGCCAAATTAAACCATGGTTGCCAAAAACCGAGAATAATAAAAAAGAATGCATGAAAGTTATGATCAGTAATAATAAAAAATAAAAAAATATATA
>JAOYSI010004429.1:0-10391 GCA_025775065.1 Hiodon alosoides
TTATTATTTTTTGTGTGTTTTTATATATATATAGTTTGACAAAAAATATAAAAAAAATGCACAAAAACTCATTCTCTCACACACACACACACACACACACACACACACACACACACACACACACACACACACACACACAAGGACTGACAGGAAAGCTGGAGAGCCTGCAGAACTGAGAGCAGGCACACCATGGAACTTATGACACCACCAGCAGGAAAATCAGCTGCATTGGGATGGAACTGACTGCACCACTGTGGTGTGTCTGACTGAGAATACAGCACAGTCTGGAGTGGAGCAGCTCATCCAATTAGAGCCAAGCTCACAACTCCACCTACTTAGTGTGTCCCAGCCACCCAACAGTGTGTCAAAGGTCACACCCCTTCTAGCAACAAGACTATCAGTGTCCTGTAAATAGATGGAATAGAATTTAAAAATGTATATAGAGATGTATTTTTAAAGATTTCTCTTACATGATGTCTTCAAGCATGTGACAAACCAAATAAAGAGTCCATATATTTTTTGTGCAGTAATATCTTGAAAGTCAAAGTATTTATTTTTTATGATTAATGTTTTGTCAATACTTTGATTGTTGGTGAAAGTGGGTCATTAGTTAACAGTTTCATTCTCCTCCAGAAATGTTTAGCAAACTAAGGAGATGCTCCCCAACCCCAGTTCATCTTCAAAATCTATCTGAAAAAAAAATTTTGAAAGAGGATTCGCAAAATGCTGCGAGAATGTGTGCACTCTAAGTCAAATGTTTATTAAACAATCTGTAGCTGAAGAGAAAGGCCTTTGAATCATCAGGTTTTGTGGATGAATTAATGGGTCGTCAGTATGTATTTGCTCAGCGAACTTCCCTTTATAGGGTAATGTACAATATTTCAGTGTCACATGTTTCCAGTTTAGTAAACAATCATACAGTTTATACAGTAGGTTGGAGCAGTAATTCTTACAGGGATGGACTCTAAACAAAAGGATTGAGTTCCATCAGGAATTAGCAGTCTATTAGTTTGTCACTCCACCCACAGATATTCTGAAAAGACCAATTGAGCCCAGACCTATTACTATATACAAAAAATGCCAATCAACTAATTTATCAGAGTAAAAAATACAGGGTGTTTAAAAAGTTTTTTCTCTGTAGAAAACAATGTAAAATATAATTGTTGATTTAAAGAACAATTTAAACAACCGACCAAAACAATCGGCTATGCAGCTATGTGGAGTACTAGCAGTAGAGCTAAAACGTGGCAAATTAAAATCCCACAAGGGTCCATTGCTGCAAAGTTGCGCAGTACTTTATCTTGCATTCACCATCCAAAAACTTGCACATTCGAAGCTTTCGTAGGAGTGCCTGCTAAGCAAACCATGTAAGGCTATGCTCTGCAGCGCCCTCTCTTGGTGGTAATGCCCTTCTCCCGAGTGCTCCATTTCACGGCTTCCAACGAATAGTGAATAGTCTCCTTTGTTAATGTCCAACAACAAACAAAGAGTCATCATTGTGGACAGTGTGGTGAAGTCATAATGTGCTCACGGTGGCGCCCTGCACTCCGGCTTTCTGCCAGACACAGGGGTGGAATGTAAACAAGCCCAGAACAGTGTGCTACACCTCCAGCGAAACCTACTTGTGGAATAACTACATGGCCTTACAAGGACTGTTTGGATTCTAATTACGTGCAGAAAGAAAGATTACCTCTTCACATCGGCAGAGACATTTAACTCCTTCTTTTACTGAAAGCAGGGATTTATGTGCTCATTACACTAACACACATACACACATACACACTCACACAGCCCTGCAGCAAAGTCAACAGGGAATACGCTACTTTCTTCAGAAGAATACATAGGGAAACGCATAGAGGGGTGGGAGAGTAGGCTTACTGGAACTGGAGGGTGAGACACTACCAGCAATGCTTCTTTAATGCCATATATGTTTGGAGGCTAAAAGCGAATGCCCCATAATAACTTATAAATCCTAAAAGTTTGACTGTAATCTTGCGACTGAGCCGTCCGAAACACCCACGTGCCTTACCTAGGTTCTACACACCTCCCATTTCCCCCCCGGTGGATTAATCCATCTTGGAGAAAGAAAAATAAATAGAAGGAAGGAGAGTATGTGAAGGAATTATAGACATCATCCTGCGGTAGAGCAGGTCAAAACAAGACTTCTTTAAGAGTTTGTTTTCATCCCCACAGAGAAGACTCATCACACCTGCATAAATGAAAGTCAGGGACACACACAGACACTTTTCTTTCTGAATAAATTGTTTCTGACTAAAGTGGTTTTCTGTGAAGGCAACTTTTTCAACTCTACACATGTTTGTTTTAAACACATGCAAGCCATATTATACAACCACCAAGCATCACAGTGCGAAGACAAAAACTGTCTGAAAACTAAAACTAAAACAAGATAGCCATGCTAAACTTTCATTTTGTCCCCATTGCCAAGGTCCCTCCTTTTTGGTAAAACACATGCACTTTGTTTATTACGCATGTTCCACTCAGTCACTTTGCATTTTCGCACGGGTTACACAATATTCCACCCTGTGAGGTAGTACCTCCGTGAAAGATTATCTTAGAAATGCACGTGAATGCATTAGGTTATTAGGCTTTGAAAACAGCCTTAACATTCCTTGCTGGCATCAGGTATCCTGCATATGAAAAATGTTATTGGTCTCTTTGTAGGCTAACATTTGCGAGTTTTCAGTGTGAAGTGATGTGCCCAATGAATAAAAAATAAACTATGTGCAGACCTTGATACTCGAACATATAGTTTTCAAGTTGTAGAGGCAAACCCAAGAGCAATAGCATCAGGAGAGAATTAACAAGTTCAAAAATTGATTCTTGTCTGGACATCCCAAGAAAGCCACCTGGAGATGTCTTGAGGCCCAATCAGGCAATTCAGTGGAACACTCTCACCATTTTGTCCAATATCTAGAGCCATTCTGTGGGTCCTTTGTGTCAGGCAGCAATTCTATTGGAGTGGCTACTTTTACAGTGTTCTTGCCGTAGAGCTTCTTTTCATAGTCCAGTAACTGTTGCCAGAAACCGGCATTGAGGCGGATGTATGGGCGGCTGTCCCGGACCCAGTCATGGGCTTGGCGCAGAGTCACACTTTTGTACTTCATGAGGTAGGCCATAATCAAAGCCGGTGAACGGCTCATGCCAGCAGCACAGTGGACCAGTGTGCTGCCTGACCGATTGCTATGGATACGCTCAGCCACCCTTTCAAAGTGGTCACCTAGACGGGCGGTTGGGAGGTCGGCAACAGGAACCCGTAGACACTCCACACCGCGATACAAGGGGCATGCATGTGCCAACGTAGCATTCACAATGAGAGTGATGCCCTTCCGGGAGACCAGCGCCTGGTTCGTGGCAGCATCTGCTCCGCTCAGGAACAGCGTGGGGGTAATCTGGGACACAGACATGAAGGCTGTAGGCAAAGACATATTATAGGAAACGCCAAGGTACTCGTCTATACTTGAGACAATATACACATCACTCAGTTTAGCTTTATTCACTGCACGTTGTTAGACTCATTGCCCAAGTGAGAGAAAGTAACCGATAGCATGCGTATACATACATACATACATATTTAAATGGTAAGTGACTAATGTTGAATAAATAACAAACAAAGGTATACATGCGATTAAAAAAAAGACAATTGAATCAATTAAAACACTGTCCAACTAATAAATTACATAAAATAAAAATACATTAAATAAAAACCCGTAATTTGCTCAAACTTCTAAGTAGCCAAAATAATTTATACATCGAATTAAAGACAGGAGTAGTAATTATTATATGTGTTGCCTTGTCTGGTGACTGACCTTGTCCCTCGGTAGTTCCCGTCTCGTGCTTATCGGTGGCAAATGACTCGCCCGTCTATCTCTCAGCACCTTGCGACGGGGACTACAAGTCAGTACCCCTATTTAGGCTTTAGGAACAAATAACCAATGCAGTGACAGTTTAATTTTAGACTCCCCAGGCTGCTGCAATTGATCAAAGCATAAGCTGTCTTCGGTTCAGCAGACCATAAACTTCTAAAATGACTTATCCGCAGGCTATGTCAGGTAAAATTTGTTTTTCTCTTACGAGTTCACATTTACGCATAAAGATTAAATTAACATCGATTTAGTCTGTAATGTTTCGCAAAACTCTATTTAAACTAAATTTAAAACCAGTGTATAAAATTACCGTCGATTAGCGCGGCAGGTGCAACACGTTCTGCTATGAATAAATCAAGCAGATTCTAAAGATGGCAAAAAACACCTAGTTTTATAGCTAATTTAATTAATGTCCGTTATTGTGTTGCTTCCAATCACCGTAATCGTATAGCATTAATCGGTGGCTACTACGTATACTATAATTGTTTAATCGTCGAAAGAAATTAAATAAAGCTACTGAGCCTAATGAGTAAATTGAGTTTTGAGTAGGTATAATGGGGTTTCCACCATTAACATTTAATTCAAAACGGCAGGTTTGCGGTAAATGTACGGATTTGACAACTTTAGCCGACTAAAGACGCCTGCAATATCATCGGCTAGATTACTGCCGCTCTTACAAGTATTTTTATTTGTAAGCCACACCCACAGGATACATGGAAATACCATATTTATTGTTTACCACATGTAATGTCGACCAGCTGTGGTTTTATGTCCTCTAAGATATCGCGGACTCCACCTCACAGTCCCATGCCAGCTTCCACGTTATCACGTGTAGGTTGCGAATTCTACGCTGATAAAATTGCATTTTTGCACTTGCAAACATACATAACAAAAATAAATATACCAAAATAAAGAACATACTGAATTTCAGGGTAATCAAATAAGTAGTTTATTCACTGTATTAACACAAATTGACAAAACGAACTGCCTGTCTAATTTCCTCTTCAACTGTGAAATACAACATTGACTGCAGTACGTTTATATTAAGTTAAATTCGCCTTGATGCAACTGCTTTCATACACGGAGAGCGGACTATGAGGGAGGGAAGTCCATGCAATAGTACTCTGGGAGTAAATTCTAATAATCTGATAAATTAGGGCCGTTTATGTCTTTAAAAACCAACTTCACACTAAATTTAGCGCGAAAATCAATTATCCGTTGAAGATGGACCCGCCAGTTAGGCCTACTACGCGGAACGTGCACTACTCTGTGTTTTTGGAGTCCCTCTAAGTCCAAGGGATCTAATGTTATTTAACCAGACAATGGCACGTTATGGTGTTATTTTGCGTTTAAATGTTTATGACTTACTCAACGAAACAAAATGTTAGTATTCTACGATTTTCTTACACAATTCGCCATGCTCGATGGTATGGTAATTTAATTCTCAACCCATTATTTTCAAAACGTTTATGGAAATGACTTATTCTTGAGAATGAGAAATACTCCAGCATCAATATATCCACTGGCGTATTTCACTTTAGTGCTTCGATCTAAACGCATTTAGTCACTTAACAAATAAACTAATAAAAACGTCTTCCGTATCCGTACCGTGGTTTTCCGGCGCATTTGATGACGTTTGGACTTCCGGTTAATGACAAGATTTAGTTGCTTGCTAAATTGTTCCATGAAATTCCACAAAGCAGTATGGCTGAATTAAATAGACAACTTCAAGAGTACTTAGCCCATTCCAAAGGTAGTTCTAAAACGGCATCTCAGTCCAGCTCAAGTACCACGATCAACATTGACGAAGCAACATCAACGAAAGAAAGTTGGTTCGGAAGTTGGTCAAGTCCCTTTTCACGTTCTGCCAACCACAGTGCAACGCCAGCGGGTCAAGGATTTTCTTGGCCGTGGTCTTCCGAGCCAGATCCATGCTTGCCTGGAATTACTCGTTCGCAAAGACTGGTTGCTTTTGTAATGTGTATGGGTATTTCTGCAATTTGTTTCGGACTTTCGGCACTATATGCACCGTTGTTGCTTCTAAAAGCCCGGAAGTTCGCACTTCTCTGGTCTCTTGGATCAGTTTTCGCTCTTCTTGGTGCGGCGATTCTGCGGGGACCCAGCAAATTTTTGGTGGCTCCAACTCCAGGTGCGATTGTTTATCTGTGCTCCCTCTCAGGGACTTTGTACGCGGCTCTAAGTCTCCACAGTACTCTGCTAACGGCTATGGGTGCCATACTTCAGATCGCCGCCATTGCCTGGTACATCCTCGCTTTACTTCCTGGAGGTAGCACTGGAATACGATTCTTGAGCGGCATCGCAACGTCAGCCATCAAAAGAAGTATTTCTGGCAAAACCATGCCAATATGATGCTAATCTGGAGGAACGAATCTATAATGTGTGGGTTGTTCAAACTGCAAGTGTCGAGAGGAGGGTGACCAACTTGTCCCCATTACTGCTGTATAAAAACATGAGATTCAGTAAATACTGCGCCGTTACTGTGGTGGTACTCTTTATCTGCTCTTCGGAAAAACATCGGATAGGTTTCCCCCAATGTTCCTTGGTTTGTACAGAAAATGTGCAGTGTACTAGATCAGGAGTTCAGAATTATAGGCCTGGGTGGGCACAGTCCACTACTTAAATCAATTTGTTTAATTCTTGTACACGAACTGTTTGATAGGTATGGGAGTCTATACAGACTGGGTGTCTGACAAGGGATAGAAACCCCATAGCAAGATTATATAAACAGGACTGCTAAAAATTAAGTAAATCTGAATGACTAGATGTTCTTGTAAATTGTAATCTGTAAGTTAAATTAATAGATGGATGCATGGTGTTTGATCAAACATTTAAATTACCATTAGCTGCGTTTTGAAGAGTGCTCTAGTACAAATATGACCAAATAACTTGACATGGTTCAAGACCATGACTTGATCTTATTTGTAATTCAATATTTCATACAATTCCAGTATAAAATAAAACAATGAAAACAATGTGGAATTTGATAAATTTTGCACAAATTCTATTGCAGTTATACAAAAAATGGACAAAACAATATGACAATTTCTTGACAAACTGTACATGTAGAAACAAAGAATGCAACCTCTGTACACAGAGGCACCTGGTAATGTTACAGAATGATTTTTCTCCATTATTATACATTAAAAGTTGAATGAAAGGAGTTACACTGGGGGAAAGCAATCAAATCCCATTTTTATTTTATCAGAATGTGCTTTTGAAAAAAACTACTGTACATTTAGCGACAACGATTTGTTTCTCGTGGAGCAGCTGGAACTGAGGGGGAGAAGGAATTAAATCTCATCTTTAAAGGGCTGGGAGCCAAGTGGGTTTGTGTGCAGCTGGTGAGTGAGATCTCTGCTTCAGTCCGCTTTGCCCGAATTCTGTCAGTTACATCCTCAAATCAAAGCAGTTAGACCCATCAGTGCACTAGCGAGTGCTGCTAACTCGTTAGCAGTGTGAGCAGAGCTCACCTCACAGGAACTGGTATATTGTAAGGAGACACGGTCAGTCCAGGAACACTGGAAGTGTGTGTTTCACAGATGTGTTTATCAAATTAATGTAGACATCAGTGGAGAGGTTTAGAAACAAAATTAGTCTGAACAAGGTGAGAAAATAGGATGTCTGTGGGGTTAGGCACACCCTCAGTATGATGTTGAATCCACGGTATCCAATAGTAGTATCAGACCAGCAAGGAGCTTGACGTAGGACTTACATTCTGTGCACCCAACCTGAGTGAGAGACTCATACCGCTAAGAAGGGTGGGACTGCTGGCAAAGAAACCCAACACACATACACATATAGTTTTACGTACACCTATTCATAAGCAAACAACACAGGCACGGTTCTTGAGCCAGGATGGAGTTGTGACAATGCGGAGGTGTGCTTTTTTTGGTCCCAGCCTCCTGTAGTCCCTCTGTGTCCCCCTGAAGTCCTTAGTATGCCGATATCCTCCTTTCACGGTTAATCCAGTCCTACCGTGCACGCCCCCCACGTGACAACCCCCGATTGGCCCCTCTCCTCGTGGTGGGACCCGCGCTGCCACCTGCTCCCCCAGCTCCGGCTGCTCCACCCCGTCCCCAGCCCCCTCTCCCACCTCGGGAAGAAGCCCCATAGCCAACATCATCCCTGTGTGGGTCCCTCGGAGCTGTGCGGCCTGTGAACACATGGAAGTGCCTTTGAGACTAAAGACATGACAACTACACCACAGAACAGCTCAAACTATTTCCACCAACAGAACAGAGTTGGTAAAGATTGATCTTGAGCTAACTAAAACAAAATGTTCGATTCCTTAATGTGATAAAGGACAAAGGAAAAAATATCTAATTATCAAGTTTGTTGTCAGGCTGCTTCTCTCAGAATCAAGCTATACCCTATTAATCTACACAGTCATTTCATACTGCACGATAAGATGCTAGTAATTTGAAATGCTTGAATTTGCCACTTGAACGGCATATCATATTTAAAAGATTTATAGCTACCACTCTGAATAGGTTTAGAAACTTTGGTGCAAGCGTTTGTACAAAAATCTAGTCAATTTTTAGCTGCTCAATAGGTTTTAGGAGGGATTTCAATATTAAACAGGCTAAACGAGTTATCTGTGCTCGTTCAGAACCTTGTCAAAGTGGTGACAGAGTAAAGGAACAGGTTACTGATGCATTGGGTGATATAGACATCCGTGCTGTGGTATAAAATATTCATCCACAGAAAGGGAATATTGAAAATGATCAGCATCTTTAAAGCCATTGTGAATTTCAGTTTCGGCCATGTGGGTTGATCTGGAGTGTCAGTCCAACTTGAGGATCGGCACCTGAAGAGGTTCATCAACATCTGCTTTAGGTCACACCCACGTATGCCGCTTACCTGCTCCTCTCTCGTCAGGGACCACTCCTGGTGAATCTCGCTCGCGAGGGTCTCCGGTACCTGGCCCATCGTGCCACGGGCGCTTGCGGGGAGGCAGGGAGGCCATGTCCATACCCTGCAAAGAGGAGGAGCGCTCCCTGCTTGCCGGAGAAGGGCTGTCGCGTGGACCAAGGTCCGGTCGCGGTCCCTCCCTGTAGACGTCATGGGCTAGACGCACAGACACACAAATCAACACACTGCTCAACGCCACGCCGCTTAACATCGGCCTCCTCCCGAACCCAAACTTACGCTGATCTCGTCCCCCATCCCAGCCCTCCGCGTTCCGTCCTCCTTCGTAATGAGGGGGGAACTCATCAGGGGTGGGGAGGAGTCCCTTCCTACCACCTTGACATAAAGTATATGGGATCAGTTAGGCCACTGGACAGACAAGAGGACTCTGCAGCATGAATTTTAGTGCACAACCCAAAACCTCTCACCTCCTCGGGACCCCCCTGCACGGCCTCTTCCTCTGCCTCCACCGTCCCAACCTCGACCCGTCTCCTCGACAGGGTCGAAGGCCTCATCCCCTCCAAAGTCATCCGGGAACCCCCGACTTCCCCCCCGGCCCGGGCCACCCCTTCGAAACCTGTGGAGACACAGGTCGCGCTCATTCTGTGTGTGTGTGTGTCTCGAAATAATAAGCAATGACACACTAATACTGCGATGGATTACTATAAGCTCTCAATCATGATTGAAGACTGCCGAGTTATGTGAATTTATGTGGGTGTAGTGAACAGCGCATACAAGTACTCAAGAGTTTGTCTGTAATCCTTGCATCTGGCATGCCAGTCAAGAGTGAAAATGTGTAGTTGAAGAAACATTTTAAAGCAATGGCCCCGAAAAATATGGGCACTTCAATATATTCGCTCCTGCCAATCACATAACGTACAGTAATCAGCTTATGTTTCCTGAAAGCCAGGAAACTGAACCAGAAAACACCAAGAGGCCCACGGACTAAGTGAAAAATGTTTGTTCCATTGACAGTCGTTCCTCAAATCCCGATTTGAATGGCAGTACTACTATGATGGGGTTACCATGTGTTAACTACACTTAACTGACGGCATTTTTAACCTATAATCTTGGCTTGAAAATTTCTTGCAGATTTTGCAGTTACATCATAATCCTTTAAATAGTGTGGAATGATTGTACTATAGCTAATGCGTTTGAGAGACTTACGTTTCGTCTGAATCCTGGCTGTGCCGGGGGGTGTGCGAGGGTCGCCTCTGCTCCCTCTGCCTCTGGTCAAATTCTTCCCCAGGACCTTCGTAACTGTCAAACCTGCAGGCATAACCCACAAGTCACAAGCCTGCGGTGTTGTCAATGCTCAATACAGCCTTTCTCTGGAGAGAAAACTCCCAAGTGGTAATTGCTATGAGCAGACTGGGTGTCAGAAATACTTGGTTAGATAACCATGGGTGAACCACAAAGCGGGTCGGTTCAGGGTCAAAATTGAATTAAGGATTTTGTGGGTCGAGTCCAAGTCAAACCCATTTAAATTTTTTATATTTATGAATTTATTTACTTTTTAGCCAGCGGAAGTATGGCAGCTTAATAGTGAAAGAGTTACGTGTGAGTTAAGTGTGATGA
>JAOYSI010004430.1:0-11528 GCA_025775065.1 Hiodon alosoides
ATATATATACGTACACGCAACACATAAAGAAGCGCTGTGAATTTGGTTACATTGTCGCTGAAATGATGCATTTTGCAAATGTATTTGTACCGTTTAAAAATAGCTTATTATAGCGAATTTGATTCGAAATATCGCTGGTGGTGATGTTAAGCCTGACTGTAATTACTAGTACAGGTTTTATTACTCGTTACACGACGTTAATTCAATACAAAGCGGGTTGAAATTCTAGGAACGATAAAATATCACGATTGTCAATGAAAACAGCATGCCATGCGTACAGATACCTATTTTTATTTAGGCTAAAATTATCTACTAGACTTCTGACGTTACCCAAAACGAATAATATACATAATTTACGCTTTTATTATTGTAACGACAAATATATCCATAGCCTGAATGCATCGTATACGTGTGCGTATGTGTTATCATATCTGTATTCATATAGAGTCGTTCGCAGAACTTATTTTTTTTTTCCATTTAAGCATAATTTTAATAGTGCAACAACGTGCCACGCAAACGGATATATTTGGCTACGTATTCTTCGGAGCTATTTAAACTGATGACAACTGACCGATTACCTGCCATGTGAGCATTTTAGCCCGAGTCATTGCAGATTCAAGAGGACATTTTTTTCGACCGCGGTTCATGGTGTAAAATATTTATGTCATCCGTGATTGCTGCTGTCATCTTATTAAGATGCGAACCCGGTGTACTGTATTCTCCTGCTGTAATGTTATGCAATAGGTTTGAGTTGTCTGTATAGTAACGCAGGTTTAAATTATCGAATAAACCATGTATACTTACTGAACAATCTTGAGGCGAGTTCATTGTACAAAAACACGACTATTTATCTGACATATTGAATTAAAAAATGGCACGGTCCACAAATGCTACTGCGTGTATCAAGCATATCTAACATCACGTCTAATTTTTTTCAAACACACTAGGCGCATTCACTGTTATTATCCCAAAAGCCAATCGTGTCGATTTTCTTTACCAATAGTTTTCATTGATCGATTCAGAAATATAATTTTTATGTTAGATATTTATACGGATACCTTGTTTTTACAATAGCCTAAATGCAAGGTGAAGATCTACAGTATTTGCTGAGCAATTGTTTTCACAAATTCTCAAAGTTACATTTGTTATTAATTTGAACCATGAAGAAAACCAAAACTACATGCAATAATTTTTTTAATATAGAAAATATAAAGTCCAAGACTCACCTAAATGTACAGCAAGAAACAGAGAGATATATCTGCCGGTCAAAGTTAATCCCATCCTACGTTTATTAAAACCATTGGAGTATGCACATCTTAATTAATTGGAAGGAAAAACGGGAGTAAATTTTGAACATTACACATCGCACAACGTCCAACCGCAGCAACGTTTGCTTTCGTTTTTCTGTACGCTTTTTCACGCGGACGGCGAGGCGAAGAGGAGAGAAATAGTGCAGCCCATTAAGTGAGGGTGGCGATGCTTTTTTTGCCTCACGCCCACATCGCTTGGGTGACGTAGAAGTGACTCTGACAGACCCTCTTTTTCTTCGTTTTTCTCATTTGCTAGATAAGACAAGCCCTTTCTTCATTTTTTTCATAGGCAACCATTAAGGGGAGTGCGGTGATATCCACATCTGGGTCATGAACGTGCGGGCAGGAAACGCCGAAAAGCGCCTCTGATAAGGTGGAAACTTTGACCCTTTGGTGACTCGTGCTAGATTTTCATATTTATATAAAAATACTGACTGACTAGTTATACGATGGGCGGTCAAGGAATCCTGTGTCTCCTGGTGTGCTAAATATTACAGTTGATCGCTAACAAAAAGGAATATGAGTTCACGCCCTGACGTAAAGTTGCATAAACAAAAATTTAGATATAGAATCAGTTTGTGTCTGTGCTGTCGAGAATAGGCATTGTAGGTACTGCAGAGTAGGCCTATGGGATTTTATGATTTTATCTTGATTCTGTCTTGAACTACAGTGGGACCTTCATATGAGATTTATTAGAATGACCTGTTTTTCTACTTGCTTAATACCTGTCCTTGTACATGGGGATACCGCTATATGATTAAATATTATTTGGTGGGTGGTTGTGAGTAGGAAAATTAGAAATTGAGGTGTGTAGGATCATCCAAAAAAGAAGAAATACAGAATGACGACATGCCTCTGTGTTCTCCCCCGCGCTGACGTCAATTGAGTTTCATGCTTACTTTTTTACTTCAATTTCTGTTTTTTCTTTTTCACGAATCATATCGAATAGAATACTAAAAGTTTTAAGCCACTGCCCACGTGGGGAAGGCGAATGAAGGAGCGCGCCGACTTTTCCAGTGCAAAGACTACTGCCCTTCAGGCGTGCCTACAACCAACTGCGGAGTAATTGGGTCCCCCGACAGCTTATTTAAAATGGGGAACACATAATGTGCATTTAGTTAACTAGATGGAGCGATGGCACTTCTTTTCTCTTAAGGATGGGCGGGCTTTTCCGAATTCATTTCAAGTACACGTTTTGGGCTCCATTCATTCACATACCAGGCTTTAGTTTCACCGTTGAAAATATGCAATTTTACTGTGGGCCGGATTACATACAAAATAGTGTTATTTTTAGCCCTGGATTAGCGGTGTATGAGTTTTTCAGAAATATCTAATATCTGGGTTAAAATTTAATGATTTAATGATCCTAATCTTTGGTTATAAATCAAAAACCTCAATTAGCTACTCGCTGGATGTAATAGTCTCTAGCCCACCCACTAATCAGAAAGGACAACTGGGTTGCCAGTGGAGGGAAGTGTTCATTAAAAAAAGAAGAAAAAAAAAATTCGACGTGACTGTTTAAAAAAATTGCTCTCAATTGACATTTGGTTGAATGATAAAATTCACAACTTCTTTTGGAATGGTTCGCCATCTTGTGGTGAATATGAGTAAGGCCATTTGCACCTCAAAGAGCGTTTGAATGGGAAGTAGTCGAAATGCAGGCGCACAACCTGTCTGTAAGTTTGTAATTAAAACTATTCAGAGTTACGGTTTCATGCATCGGCAATTAATTTGCAGTGTTTGGTGTCTGTCAAAATAAAACAGAGTATACATTTTCATTTTTTTAATTCAAAGGGCTGATGATTAAATGTAAGTATGCAGGATCATGATCTCTGCCAAACATAAAAATCATGAATTAATTTCTTCAGATGGTATGGTGGCTCAGCAGTTATCATTAACACTTCACAGTACCTGGGTTTGATTCCAGCTCAGGTCAATGTTTGTGTGGACTGTATGTGTGGTGGTTCTTTGTGTGTTCATTTAGGTTACATCCAGGTGCTCCAGTTTCCTCCTACTGTCCATAGATTTGCGAATAGGTGTTTGGCCCTGTTTGTATCTCTATCTGTGTGTCAGTGAATCTGTCTGCTGCCCTCAGATTGACTGGCTTCCCATTCTGTGGGTGCCCTGTCTCCTGCCCGGTGAGGCTCCGGTGCATCACAACTGGATTAGCGGTTTTGGAAAACAAATGAACAAACATAATCATATTTGAAGACTGAGCACTTCATCTATGTGTAAGTAGCACTGAGGACATATTTATAAATGAAAATGTGTTCTCAATGGAAAAATTGGTCATATTTAAGAACGTGACAATCTTTGCCCCTTCTAGGATCCTCTTATCTTCTTTTGGCACTCATGTATTCCCCATGAAGTCGAACACACGTTGGCCAGTTTCAGCCAAAAATGGGTGACCACATCTTCTTTTAGCTGTTTCTCAGGTGGCAGGCAACCAAAATCCAAATGGAAACACTGTTCAGAAACACCGTGAATTAGTAATATCCAAATTATTGTTGTTATTATTATTATTATTATTATTATTATTATTATTATTATTGTTGTTGTTATTATACTGTAAGTCCAAAACCACAGTGCCACATGCTGCCAGGGGAGATGGGGGTGAAAGCACTGCTGGTTTCATTTTCCTGTTTCGAAAATCGGGAGCACGGGGGTTTTGGGAATCAAAACATGGGCTTTGATGTCCCCATGGTCAAAAACATGTCAACTTGGTTCCAGAAATAGGACAAGCGCACGGTCGACTAAGCTTTAGAGGAAACCTTCCAATATTGTTTCTTGGAGGGATGTCCTCTGGAGTCCACTTCTCTGATTCCTGATAACGAAGACACGCCCTCGCTCAATCGCTCTTAGGACACACCCTTGCTCAATCGCTCTTAGGACACACCCTTGCTCAATCGCTCCGTTATAACACGCCCTCGCTCAATGCTCCGTTATAACTCGCCCTCCTCAATGCTCCGTTATAACTAGCCCTCGCTCAATCGCTCCGATGACACGCTCCTGAGTTCATGGTTCTACCCATATCAGACAGCAGAGTCCTCAGGTGCCCGTTCAGAAGTCTTTGCAGAGAGTGTGGAGAGAGAGTGATTCAAAGTTAGTCCAGGCTGGTGGTCGAGAGCCAAAGTTTGTGGCCGTGCTCTTGGGATCTGGGCAGGTCGGCTCAGCCAGATTGGCTCGCCGGGCCTGTCCCTTAGCTCTGTTGACATTTCTCAGAAGGTCAGAATCTGCTTCATCTGTTTCAAATGGCTTGCCTTTGAGTGCCGCAAAAGGTTTCACAATTTATTCTGTAGGTTGGCCCTTGTGAATATTTCACACTTAAGTATGCATGCCACAAGCCACGACTATGGACAACTGATGGCTTCGGGTGAGGATTATTATTTTAGAATATTGCATTGTCAACTCCAACCATTGCAACAAATCCTATTTTGCCACTCAAAGGTCAGAAAGTTCTGTAAAATGGCAACCCGACAAATTTTCTCCTGGAAATGCAGACCATAGTAACGAGTGGTGTCCTGGCACATAGTAACAAGTTGGTCATTGAAAAATAAGTGTGGTTTTGTGTAAATTCTGGGGTAACGGCTTGCACTGCTGATGTAAAAATGACACAGAATTCTATTATATTCTTTGATTAAATGCCTTTAACTATTATAGGATTATTGACGGATATGAAGGCTGTTCCTCCAGCCTGTAGAAGGATCCCGGGGTAATATCAAGACGGTAAGATTGTCCACTGGCCTCACCTATTTCTCTAGCATGATTTCCTCCTCAAAGGGCAATTTACTTTTTTCCCTCCCTCTCACCTCTTGGGACCATCAATGTTTTATCTCACATTTGGACATGGTGGGTATGCATTTTTAATAGGATATTTCGTTTGAATAACAAGCATAAAGGGACGGAAGGGAGGGCAGGGGCAGTCTGATTCCCCCATCTCTGCCTTTGGTAGGACACCTCGGGGTAGGTAAGGGTTTGGGGGTCCCAACTGGCTCTGCCAAGGACCACTCCTGCCTGATCTCTTTCACGTTGGTCTGAGACAGTCAGAAAGTCCTTTGAAGGAGTTGAAGAAGAGCTGAAAGCGGGCTGTTTGCAGTGCTGGGGCTTGCAGCGTGACGCACGCGAGGAGCCGTTCTGCAGCCGCTGCAGCGCCGCTGACCTAGAAACAGAGATTTGGGCTGGGGCGAGGGGAGAGGCTGTCTCTGTGGCATCGCCTCTCCAGTGCGCGTCTCCGCGCGTGGGTTCCGTTGCGGTAAATGTGTCAGCGCTTCACGTGGATGGATTTCTGACGGTAGGTGGGTTTGCCACTTTGTGAATGCGAGGTTGTGCAGGGGTGCGTGTGCGTGTGCGTGCACCTGCTTTTCTGTAACACCAAAAACCTGTTTATAGAATGATGTCAAGTGCTAAACAAGGGGAAGGGCACAGACTACCTCTCCGGTTATTACACGTCATACCATGTCAAACCCACATTGTGAAGAACAGCTAAGACCCTGGGCTCATGGACCTGTATTGTAAGTAAGATCCCCATGGTAAATAACAGCTCTATTTTGATCAGCAATCTTGCACAAGAAAGATCTTTCAAAAATAATGTTTACAAGAATGTTGATGCTTGCTCCTGTTTTCCCACGTGATTTAGAAATCTTGACGTGAGCTGCTTGCTGCATCGGTAAGTATTTTACAGAGCCTGTTTTCCTTTTACTGTCCTTTAGGCAACAAAACCAAAGTAACAGTTAGTGTCTCCAGTGTAGTGAGAACAAATGTGGCCATAAAGGCGGGGGCTTGTTGACCTTCACCGTCTCCCACAGGAAGTAGGCTGCTGCCGCTAATGCCACCAGGGTGGAGGCTCGGTCTCCCCAGACTCGCCCTTTTGTTTACGGCTAATTGAATTAACAAAGAACAGTGCGGGCACGTCCCCCCTTTTTTTTTTTTTGTCCTGCCTACAATGTCAAAATGGGTGTGAGAAAACTAAGGGTTTGCAATATGTGACTGTAGAAAGGGAGCTCGAGGCACAACGTCCTCACATCTTGTCCATCGGTCCCCAGCTTCTCATTAAGCGACTGACAGTGACAGATTTTACAGCAGTGGCCAGACCAGAACAGGTTCTTAGCCTGGTCAACGTGAATTAGTCTTTTCAGTGACACTCTCCACGGCAGCCCAGTGTACAATGCTGTTGGAAAAGGAGTGAGCAGTCAAGAGCGTTAGTACATGTCCCTATGAAGGGGGTGTGATGCATCATGGGTAGTAGTAGTAGTCGTAGTAGTAATTGAGATGCTACAGCAGAAATGACCAAAATTGATTAAAAAAAAACATATAAATAAATAAATCAGGCAACAACAAGTAGCACATACATACAGGACACAATTTTACGGTGGAAGTGCAAATTAACTGTGCAAAAAGAGTGCAAACAGCAGAGTGCTGAGCAGGTAAAAGATTCCTGGCTAGTAAAGACCAGTGTTCTGGCTCACAGCGCAACATTGTGAAGTCTGATGGCAGGAAGGACTTCCGATAGCGCTCCTTCTGACACCGTGGGGTGATCAGTCTAGCACTAAATGAGCTCCGCATTTCCTCCACCATGTCATGGAGGGGGTGGGGGGCATTGTCCATAATGGCCTGCAGTTTGATGCTGGCGCCCCAGCACACCACAGCATAGAAGATGGCACTCGTGACAACAGACTGGTAGAAAGTGTGCAGTAGTGAGCTGCACACATCAAAGGACCGGAGCCGCCTCAGGAAGTAAAGCCTGCTCTGTCCCTTCTTATACAGGGCCATGGTGTTCACAGCCCACCTGTTCCAGCCTGTTGTCCAAGTGGACTCCCAAGTACTTGTAGGTCCCAACCATCTCAACATCCATCCCCTGGATGTGGACAGGGATCTAGGGGGCTCTAGTCCTCCAGAAGTCCATTACCATCTCCTTCGTCTTTGTGATGTTGAGCAGCAGATGGTTTCTCACGCACCATTCCACAAAGTCCTCCACCAGGCCCCTATACTCCTCCTCCTGACCATCCCTGATACACCCCACGATAGCAGTGTCATCAGAGAAATTCTGCAGATGGCACGTGTCAGAGTTATATCTGAAGGTGTACAGGGTGAACAGAAAAGGGGACAGTACTGTCCCTTGAGGAGCCATCGTGCTGCTCACCACCTGGTATGACACACAGCTCTGTAGCCGCACAAATTGTGGTCTGCCAGTCAGATAATCAACAACCCAGGCGACTAAGGGGGCTTCCACCTACATTTGTTTCATCTTCTCTCCCAGTAGCCGAGGCTGTATGGTGTTGAAGGCACTGGAGAAGTCCAAAAACATGACTCACACAGTGCTCCCAGCTACATCCAGGTGAGAGTAAGCCCTCTGGAGCAGGTAGATGATGGCATCGTCCACGCTGGTAGGCAAATTGCAGGGAGTCCATAAAGGTACTGACCAGGGGCCTGAGGAGGACTAGCCGCTCCAGGGTCTTCATGACGTGGGATGTTAATAATGTGTCACATGCTTATGTGTTACGTTCCGACTCCTCGTCCTTTTCATGTTGTTTTGAAACATATGTTCTCTGATTTTTGGCATCAGAAAAGTATGTTTTGCCATGTGGTTTAGAGCCATTAGTCTGCAAGAGTATTAATAACAAGTTTGTGTGTCCTAGACTTGTCACAGTTGTCCACAGAACAGGCTAATTGGAATTTATAATAGCTATGCTAGTCTGAAAGATGTGCAGTGGACATGTAGGACTTTATTGAGGCCACCCTGAGACGCCTCGACTAAATGGAATTTGAAGCAAATAAACAGACAGGCTACTCTCTTAACCTGCTGGCTGTGAGAGAGTGGTGGGGGAAAGTGCAAAAACAATGAAATCAAAGCAAAACAAATGAACTAAAGCTTGATCCAATTTTCTCCCCGTGTTCCGCCTCGCCCTCCGAGCGCCCCCGCCTTAATTCTGCTCTGCCCGGCCTGCTTTAATCAGGTTGCTAGAATCACGCCGCATCACGCTCCACCGGCAGACCGGCGGCTGCACCAAGTTTTCGCCGCTTATCGCCTCGCCGTCCCTCCCCCGCGGGAGCTCGGTGGAGACGGGAATGCCAGCCGTTGCCCTGCTGGTGATTGCCTCGGCATAGCGACGTTAGCGCGCATCTTGGCTTTGCTCCAAAGCGGGCTGAAGAAAGAAGAGGTGCAGCAAAGTGGTTCAGAACAAGGCCTGCTACGTGCCAGTGAGGGGGAATCTCCAGAACTGTTGTAATTTCATGTATGCAGGATTCAGTAGGAAGGATGCTGAAAAAGCAAAGCTTTTTTGTTAAGCTGGTAGGCAGTTGGTAGCATTTAGTTCTCCTTATTTTAGTTCCTTTGAGTGGCGTGGCCATCCTGCTAAAATCACCACAATGCATGAACAGCAAAGGTTTGGATTGGGAGTCAAATAGATTTACATTTACAGAGTACGGATGGAATACCACCAACTCAAAATGTATCTCTATAAATAGCTGGAGGCGCATTAAAAATGCATGGCCTGATTTGATTGAATCCCCCAGTGTGCGAGAAGGACTTGTTATTACCGTAGTGCTTCATCCGAACTGTGGTGTCGCAAATCGTGCCCCCTCCTCGTTTCCCCCTGTCCATACTCCTCACCCACTTACCGTGACAACAACCCCCCCGACCCCCTGCACTTCAAGGAATCATTCTTCAGTAACCATTGTCAATGACTAATATCACTTGGCTCTCACAACCATTGTCACCTTCATAGGTTACTGGGCTACCAGCCACCTTCTGGTTTCCAAAGACAGTCTCTCCATCCAAATGCAACAATTCATAAACATTGCTTGTACCACTAATGGAATAATTGGAAACCTGCCTCTTGCCTCCCATAATCCACACCATGGGACCAGGAAGAGTTGTTATGAGGGGTCAGGAATGCACCACGAGTGTATAACACAGATTCCCATCCCTGGGTCTGCAGCCCTGACACTTTCCTATTAACTCAGTAGTCAATGACATGTGCTTTAAGAAATACATTTTTAGGGTCATTACAAAAGTATTTTTTAGTTGGCAGAAAACATCAGACAGAACTTTACACCTAGTTATCAGCTATTTATTTTTTTGTTGTTGTTGTTGGGTTTACCTATAAAAAAACAAAAACAATGATGCTTTCTGGTAGTAACGAGTTAAATATCTTGAAACACAAGACTTTAGCAAGGTTTTCATCTGAAAACTATGAATGATCCAATCCCTGGTATAGAACACTGATGTGGAATTCCAGTGTCAGGGGGATTTCCCTCTCAGTTGTTGCCACAGCGATGTTGATTATTGTGTCATCCATGCGCTCTAGTTCCACATTCAATTATTATTCAACCCGGTGGAATTGAAAAACTGCTTGATTACAATTCTGGTTGCCCTAGACGATCCGCAAAAAGAACTAGGCTATCCTGGCTCTTTGAAAACAAACATTAATCAATTGATCCAAATCAAGATCCTCCATATCAGTGTGCTTCTGAATCTAATGCAGCTGTATTTCTGATACATTCAATGTCACGAGACCAGAATCAAATGGCTAAGCCGCTGTCCTCAATCAGTGAATACACTGTGTCCAAAGTAGAGTGCATCTGACCGTCTTTGATGGCTTACCCATCCCATTCACATCTGTATAATGGAGTGGGAAAGGAGGAACCACACGTTGGATTACTTTATTTGACGTTCAAGTCGATATAAATCAAGTGCCTTCAATCAATGCAGTCCAATTAATCAGCTGTGAAGACTTTTTTCCACATATGTGTACATGTTTGTGACTGTTTCTTGTACATATAGATGCACATACAATTGAAATAATCACACCAAACATTGTTAATAGCAGCAGCATGAAATGTAGAGAAGTGTATCTTATCACCTGTACCAAGCAGTAGTGTTGGAAATGAGAGAAGAAGTGACCCTTACCATTGGGTCTGTACACCTGATTTCAGCAGACAGGTAGAAACCACTGCTCAGTTGTGTAG
Organism: Hiodon alosoides; assembly: GCA_025775065.1. Lineage (NCBI taxonomy): Eukaryota > Metazoa > Chordata > Actinopteri > Hiodontiformes > Hiodontidae > Hiodon > Hiodon alosoides. The sequence goes on from JAOYSI010004430.1 coordinate 10,278, forward strand.
GCACTCCTGACCCACAAGGGCTTGGCAGGTCTCTGGATTTGGCCAGATTTCATTTGTAGTAATTCCGCAGTCTGTAGGTCCCTTCACCTGCCGTGTGTAAAAACCAGCAGGACTAATGTTCTTAATCAGTAATAAAGAGACAGAGTGACACACTCATGTGTCCCAGCTTCATTTCTTGCCTTCATGAATAATTTATGAATGTAAATAATTCATAAAGTGGTTCTATAATTTGATTAACCTTCATTCCACAGAGAGTTTCACTTTAGGGGTGTCTACTGTCACTCTGCTTTGTTTTTCCGGGAGCAGCAGAATTGCAGAGGAAGTCACACTTTTGATCCTGTTTAGTTCATGCAGGCGTGCCCCTGTAAGTTGACCTGCGTGTGGCGTTCACATGTTTAACGGAGCTACAGGTGGTTTAAAGACAGCTGCGCCCTTCTATTCTCCCATAGGTTTCCCAGCAACCCCCCTCGGCTGCTAATGAACGCCTCGCTCAATTGTGCTGAAGTATTTTCATTATACCCTGCATTGTTCAATCTCTCCTTTACCCAGCGCTCCTCTTCATTTAAATCGCCTGCTAATGACTAATTTACGGCAGCGCTGTGAATGGGAGGACGTCTCCGTAATGTTCATTTTGGGACCCGATGTCTCGTTTCCGTGCTTCTCTCTTTACAGCATCCAAACGCCAGCCAGGAGGTCAAACCTGAACAGCAGATTTTGCAATGAGCTTCAGAAACTTGGGAGCAATCATTATAGGGAACGGCAGGTTGCAAAATGTCATTTACTTGATGGACACACGCTGATTATCCCAGGTATTTGGGACCAGCAATTTCACGAAGGTGGGTAGCAGAAGGCCTAACTAAAGCACAATAACTGTCCACTAGCGGAGATAACACTGGGAACTTCCACACCAGGCATCAGTAGGTACTGCAACTCAAGTCCAGTAATATGCCACACATTAGAATGTCTTTAAAAACAGCTTCTCTGTCACTTTTCACCTTCACCTTTTCTGTCAGTCCGTCATGTTTTTCAGTCATTAAATTATTAAATCATTCAATTAACATCCCACTAAACCATGTGCACTGTTTCATTCATCCTTTGTTTTCATTCGCCCTGCACTAACATTTCTCTTAATCAGTCACCGGTGTTAGTCATTGTTTATTAATCATCTGCCCAGCACTCCCCTATATATACTAGTCTTGTTTCACCCCTCGTTGCTGGATTGTCTTGTGCTTTGTCTAGTCTTTTTTGCCA
>JAOYSI010004431.1:0-14327 GCA_025775065.1 Hiodon alosoides
GCCATGAAGCTCCTGGCGCACAGTTTTTGTGCTGATGTTAATGCCAGAGGAGGTTTGAAACTCTGCAGTTATTGAGTCAGCAGAGAGTTGGCGACTTTTACGCACTATGCGCCTCAGCACTTGGTGACCCCGCTCTGTAACATTACGTGGTCTGCCACATCGTGGCCGAGTTGATGTGGTTCCGAAACGCTTCCACTTTGCAATAACACCACTTACAGTTGATCGTGGAATATCTAGGAGGGAAGAAATGTCACAAACACACTTGTTGCAACGGTGGCATCCTATTACAGTACCACGCTCGAATTCAGTGAGCTCTTTAGAATGACCCATTCTTTGACAAATGTTTGTAAAGGCAGACTGCATGGCTTGGTGCTTGATTTCATACACCTGTGGCAATGGGACTGAATAAAAAACCCGAATTCAATTATTAAGAGCTGTGGCCCAATACTTTTGTCCATATGGTGTATTTAGTTTTCACTCATCTCAGTGTAGCGAATGTTACATTGAAAATGGTACATGTCACACACTAAAACAGCAGAATTAGCTCATGACCTAGCATAAAACTGGAGATTCACTAGTTGAATGGTTTCGTGGCAACGCAAAGCAGACCTGCCTTGATCAAGTGTTCAATATTGGTGACATCTTTTATGACAGGTGTTAATTATTACATTTATTATTATTATATTTATTGTTGCATTGTTAATACTAATAATAAGTTAGGTTTCACTTTCAGGTAGCCATGGGTCAAAATAATTCTTTAAAATCTGTTTATCAGAAATGTCAAGTTTAGCTCTTGTCAAGTTAAAGGTAAAAAAACTTTATTTTATGTCTGTACTGAACGGCATTCAACATTAATCCTAAATTGAACTAAATTAACTTAAAGGTTTTAGTCTTTCAGAAGACTGCGGTAGTGTTTTTAACATTTGTTTTATTGTCTCAAAATGCAGCCAAGAAGAAATGACTGAGAATTGAAACATAACTGTCTTGGCAAGAATGGCATAAATAACATGCAGAGCGATTAAAACCCACGTTGTTTAACATACAGACAGCTGTGCAGAGAATTAAAGGTTTCAAATCAAATAAATACTGAAAGACTCTGCCTCGTAACCGCATAACCTCAATTTAACCCAACATTTCTACTTGCTGATGAGATCACAGACACAGGGGTTAAAGAAAAGCGGTAAAACCATGTGGCATGACACAATCCACCTGCAAAGGGGTTCCTTTCCACTGATTAATTCTAAAATGTCAACCATACCTCCAGACTATAAAACAGCACAAGTTACTTGGCTTTTTAACTTTTAGATCCCCCCCCACACATCTCTTTCACTGTCTTAGAATATATATTTCTGTCCTGAAGTAAGATCTGTTTTCGCTTAAGATCTGAAGACAACCCCCATAATATACAATGAGTAGTTACAAAAAAACATCCCCATGTTGCTGAGAGTTACCTCAGACGTTTTTGGCCTAGACAAATTTAAAGAACCTGTCATATTTTTGTGTTCCTGACAGGAGAGGCGGGTGAAGTTCAGGAGAGCGCTCTCCATCACCGCAGCAAGCTTAATCCCCTTCATCTTTGAAGATCTCGTTTAGAGATACGACAGCTCCCTGGCTCACTCTGTATTTGATTCCCAGCAGAACTACGTGGCTAGTTTCCATGGCAACTGTGGAAAATACTAGATGACAGTGTGAGTAAGAGGTGTACAGTCAAGGCTGTGGCCAAAAAAGCGATCCCTCATTCTAGGAACCAAACATTCTTGAACTGAACCTGGGAACTGATTCATCGTGTCTACTATCTTGCTGGAGTTTTTGAAAGAACTTGATTCAGGAGTAAAAACAAAAGTCTAACAAGTTCCATATTGTGCTTTGCTTTGTTTTTGTTGGAGTTTCCTCTGTTATGATCACTAATGTATCTGTTAGGGAATCGCCGAGTGGCGAGCGAAAGGGTTAGCTGAAAACCGCAAGAGTGTTTCGAAATGATGCCCTCGCATCAATCGTCCAGACTGTTGATGTTGGACAGGGGCAACGGACCCAATTTGTTCATAGCTGAAGCTTGAGGGCGATAAGTGCCCCTTTCAATCAAAAGCTCACCAACCCGATTCTGCTAAAATAATCTCTTTCCTTTCATGGCCACGGTTATTGAATTAGACTTAGGGGTCAGGGAAGTTTTATGTCTGAAATAATACATCATAGTACATTGTAGACTTCTCGAACCTATATAGAAACAGTTCTAGAAAATATAGAAAAGAGTTTTAGCAATTGTTTGGGTATGACAACAGAAGAAAATAATTTATATAGCGGGTATGAATTACAGAATATACTCCAGGGCCAGTGGTCTGAACAGACTGAGCTGTATTTATCAGAGCTATTCCTACTGGCGCAGTTCGAAACCCGGATCGTACCAAAATTATCAAAATAACTGAGGTGACCGGATTTTTCCAGTTTTTAGTAGGTCAGTTATGCTTCTCATTAAGAACCATTCGGGTGTAAATTATTCAAGGCCCAAGGGCTCTTTATGAGTTTATAAGACACAGCTGCATATATCTTTTTGGGTGACTTGCTAAAGACTATTGTTGTAGTTATTATTTTGAGCAGACCGTTTTATTGAAGGACATTTAGATTGAATACAGAGGATCCCGAACTCGATCACCGACAGATTTGATGATTCAAAACTGAAAGTGGTGCCCTATGGCAAGCATGGAAAAATAGCTAGTTCACAGACAGGTCACTTTGCAAAACTGAAACGAAGGTAACTAATACACAAACATTCACAGGGCAGAATGGTGACTTTAAGCTTTGGGGTTCTTATTCAGCTCATACCGATGTCTGTGTAAAGTTTACAAATTTGCCATTTGTTCTTGTTGGTTTCCTCCCATGATCGGAAAGTTGGCTGTGTATATGTGTGTCTGCCACTGTCTGTGTGTGTATATGTGTGTGTGCGTGCCTGTGTGTGTAAGTATGTGGTTAGTGCGTGTGTGTGTGTCAGAGTGTGTGTGTGTGCCTGTCTCTGAGTGTGTTTGTCCGTGTGCCTGTCTATGTGTGTCGTTCTCTGTGTGTGTGTTTGTCCGTGTGCCTGTCTATGTGTGTCTTTCTCTGTGTGTGTGTTTGTGTGTGTGTATGGCTGTCTCTGTGTGTCTTTCTGTGTGTGTGTGTTTGTGTGTGTGTATGGCTGTCTCTGTGTGTCTTTCTCTGTGCGTGTGTTTGTGTGTGTACCTGTCTATGTGTGTATGTCTCTGTGTATGTTTGTGTGTGTGTGTGTGTGTGTGTGTGTGTGTGTACATCTGTCTTGTCTTAAGGAAAATGAACGAAAGACCCCCACAGAAAGTTTTTCTTCTTTGTTAATGTTTCTACAATAATAACAGTGAATTGTCAGTTATGCGGGCATTGGTTGAGATACTGGACTAATGAAGAAAACATGAAGGAAAAAAAAAAGCATGAAAGCATAAAAGAAAGTATAAAGAAAATAACTTTTCGATAGTCACCCTAGATCCCTCGTCATGCTTACACACAATGTGGAAACGGACTCCTCATATGGTTACCATGTGTGTGTGTTAGCTTGAACTGGGCGTTGGGGGTGAGGTATTGGGGTGCATGTATGTGGAACAATGCACATCCTTGGCATCTGACGAGAATTTCTCTGGCAAGAGGGAAGAATATTCTTGATCTAGAAAACACAAGCCAGGGTGACCCTTATATTTATATCTTTGCAAGTGATATTGTGTTTCACAACCCTTTTGTGAAGGCAGGTGATTACAGAGAAAATGTTTTGACCACACACAAAACGTAATACCAACGTGACAGGTTTCAGATAACTAAATAACTATGTCTTAGGATTGCTGAAACTGATATCATGCCGTATTTAAATTAGTTTTCAAAATCACAAATGTCAGAAAACTACTGCTATGAACCGAAACGGGAAACTAATATAACTTTGTAGTAACCTGTTGAGATTCATGTTCTTTTAAGTGTTTAAAATGTGTTCAAAGCATCTTGGCCTACTTAGTATTAGAAAGTAAAAAGCAAAATCATTCAGAAACATTTTTCTTTCTTTAATTATAATGTACTGTGAATACATCAAGTAGCTGATATATGTTTTTGAACCAGATCTTTATAATCCAAAATATGACCATATAATCCTCACATCATACTGTTGGGTAGGCTGACTACTGTCATCAGCTAAATGAAAAAACAATTCTGATATGAAAAACACCCAGAAGAGCCAGCTCTTGTCTCAGTGCAATGGCAGAACGCTCTACTTGTAAACACATTCACATTCCTTGGCTTGAATTTGGGATTAATGTGAAAAATCAGATTGGATCTGCATGGCCATTTGCACATCCCAGACATAAGAAGCTAAAAACATCCCTGCAATTACAAATGCGTTTATTTTTTTATTTTTTCCAACACGTTATTATCACCATCAGCTGAAGGAACACATTTACCTTTACACTATACATTATGCTTCATTTAAAAAACCTCAGAAGGTTAAAGTGGTTGGTGGTGATACAAAGCTGAATGGGATATTGAGCAAGGGGAAAGTAACAGGGTATATATTGTTTGCCTATAGCATTTAATATGATAGGCACTTTATACTAGTGAGAAAATTAGTGCAAAATTAGTGAGCAAATCTGAACGGTTGTTGTTGCTGTGAGCCGAACAGAGATAACCTTCTTGGTTTTTTCACTCTTGATTTTATCAGACAGAATCTTATCAGAATCCGGACAGTATCCGGAGTGCTTTCCATAGGCGTGGACAACCCTCATTCAAGTTGTACTGGCAGCATTTTGAGGCTTTGTTTGTTTAGTCTGTTGAAAGGGGCATCATTAGATATGGGGCAGTTGAATGCATTTTCAGAATATTAACACAGCAATTGGGATTTTCTTTTGGGTTTCATCTCCTCACTAGGCTCCACATGGCCCCTGGGTCCGATATAAGGAGTTTGCACGAACACAGAGCTGGGGCGCGAGGCCTTAAAGGGGGCCTACTCTTAAATTCTGGCGGCTCCTATTACTGTTGTCAGAGAACTGCAGCCCTGCTGTTTTTTAATAGGGGCTCTCTTTTCATTAGGGCCCTGTCTGAACACTGTTCACATGGCACCGGGAACGTAGCCACCCCCGCAGGTGACGTCAGTGGAAGACCCTGACACAGTGTACGCTGTTTTTACGACCTGAGTTTTCAGCCTCGTCCTCCGTTAGATGATTAATTAAGATTGGAATCCTGAGCTGGATGCAGGGTCCAACTTCCTGCCCATATAATACTGGCTTTTGAACTGGCAACTGCCCAGCCACTACACCTAAACTACCCTTTTGCTTTTATCAGAATACTCCGGGCATCGACAGTCCACTTCCACTTTGCGTTTCATGATCCTTATTCACACAGCATTATTGAGTCCAAATCAAATTTCATTTTATTTTTATTATTTTACTTACAGGTTGCATTTTCCAGAGGCAATCAAAATACCAAAAACCCTAGTGCCAAACGGGAAAAACCCGAAAAATCCCAGAGGCAGTCGGGAGAACTCCTGGAAAATGACATAATATTAGACACATACAGAAAAATGCAAACAGTAAGGAACTGACTAGATGCTCCGTGACTATTTATTCATTTTGTGACAATTTATTAATTTAAAAGGAAACGCAGATTATTTTCTTACATGAGATTAGATAAGTAATGCAATTGAGCAGATGCAATTCATCACTTATCTTTCCACAAAGGATAAAAAACCCTGCAACTTGGTTGAATGTAATTTTTGTTCCATTTTATGGCAGGCTTATTTTAATACTCAGGTTTGGTCAGTATACCATAGTGCGAGTTTGTTACGCTTTATTACTTTATAAGTAAGGGGAGCCACTGTGTCTAAAGTATAACAAAGTGCGTGATTATAGCAGTCTAACTTTTCATCAATTAACAATTGACAATAACGAGCTCTTGCACATTGTGTAAAGCTTTTGGAAGTTCTTCTTTTTTAACCATCACAGTCAGTGATCTTATAGAGTCTATAAGACTAAGTCTATAAGACTAATCCCCAACGAGTATAGCCTTATCTGCTACGATTGCTTTATTTGATTTTAAAAATCTGCAAACACACGTAAAAATTCTGCATTTGGGCCAAGTGGTCTTCAAATATTTATCAGTGTAAGGGATTGTCATTTGGAAAGGCATGAATAATTGTCTTTTTCCAGCACACATTTTACTTCAAGTACTTCAAAGCTAGAAAAAATTTCAACACAAAACTTAATTAGTCATACATTGTAGCAGCATCACCACCACGACCAGATGAACTTGGTTTATGGATGTTAGGAAACCCATCTCATAAATTTTCCATTTCAGATAAATTGATAACATATAGGCAAAATAGGCATGTGATCTAACATTCAACATGCCTATTTTACTGTTTTATTGTCACAGCGCGAGTTATTAAAATACCTGCATGGTAACAAAACTGTAAACAAATAAAAATGAATTTGCTAACAAAGTCTCAATTGGATAACTAATACTGAGTAAATTGACCTGACTGGATTTAGAACTTGATGCATCTGAAAATATATTCGGTACATTGGTATAGGACTGAGTGCCTGCTGCCTGGCCAGTGGCATCTCTGAATTTGGTTTGTAACTGTACTTCTTTCGAATTGTGACAAAACTTAGCTGCTTAAGCCCTGCTGAGATTTTAGGTCTAAGAGATATAACCTTCCTCATTGATGCATCTGGAGTGACTGAAAAACAAACTCATTATCGAAATAGACCTCACTGTACCTCTCATAAAGTTTCTCTTTTAAACTCTGCAACTTACTTTGTCAATTTAATGTTACAACTACAATTAACATACAAATTATCGATACAGATAATACTGAAGGAGCTAAACATACTGTACTGTCGTACAGAGAGCAGAGGAGAGTGGAGTGGACAGCCATTTCTTACCTTCGTATATAGTACATAAGTACTCAGATTAATTTTTAATTAAAAAAGAAAGAAAATTTACAGCAACATACAACACACCTTTTCAAAAGGGCAACACTTGTGGTCATTCCAAACAGGAAGTTAGGTATATGTATTGTCCAGGTTTTTAGTTAACCACCTTCATGGCTATAATACCTTCCTTTGTGTATGACCTCCATCTGGTTTTTTGATTTTTTTATGCTGCTATAGTTTATTCCATGTCATAAAACAGTAAACATTGAATTCATTTACTCTTCCTCCCCTTGATAGTCAGCTTCTAACCAATTTTTCCTCTCCCTCTCTGCCATGAGAGAGATAACCTATGGCCAGTCTGAAAAGGGGTGTCATCTCCAGTATAACAATGGCAGCAAAAACATAGAACCAAGAACGGACCGCCTCTTGTGCCCTGTTGGCTATCCCACAAACCTTCCACAAAGTGCTGAAGCTGTTGAGCTATTAACTCAACTCCTCATTGATTACTTTATTAAACAGTTTTATGCTATATGTGTCTACTATTACGTCATTTTCCAGTAGTTCTCTCAGCTGCGTCTGGGGTCAGGGAATCATTTTCCAGTTTTTCCATTTTGGCACTAGGTTTTCTGTTTTTATTCCCTCCGAATAATGTAGTCTGGTCTGGGATTTCTGACAAATTCTATTTGTAAAAATGCCCTGTAACAAATAAAGTTTGATTAATTAATTTTTTGATTTAAAACCCTCTAATTTTGCAGCCTGCAGTCTCTAGGGGCTTAAAGGGAACTCTGTAAACGGGAAATTAACTCAGTGGATTAGCAGGTATGTACCAGTGGAGAGCAGTTGAGAGAGCTGGCTCACTTTCGCACTATTTACTTTTAATTTATTTTAATTTGTTTATGCTTAGTTAGAGTTGTGGGATTTATTTTTATTTTTTTTGGGGGGGGTTCGTTAAAACTTATGAGTCATTTTAGGGGCGGACAGGTTTTTTTCGTTTGTTTTTGCGTTTTCCAGAAACCACCAGACTGCGGGCGGAAGACGTCTTCCTATTTGTTGCAGCATTGGTAGCTAGGGAGAGAAAGTAAAAGTAATTGGGAAAAAACTGCATGTTCGGTGTCCCATTTGTTCTATGACAGTCTGTATATTGCACTTTGTAGAAATGGATTTACCACTTACCGGTTTTTACCTGTCCTGCCCGCTAGAGTTTGTAATTGATCTGATGCATGGAAGGGACAATACATCCCCACACTGTCTCACTATTGGTTTATGTAATTCACTGTTCTGTTTCAAAGCTTTAATAACCGAAAGCAAAAACACCAAAACAAGGCCGAATTGGGTCTGCTACAACATTTGTTTTGTAGATGCCAGAGGTGAACAGAATGATTAAACATATCTCTGAAATTTTTTTTAATTTTAAAATCTAATGTCAGATGTCAGGATAAAATCCGATGTCAGATGTCAGGTTCTTTAAATCTTGATGAGTGACTGATTATTGAGCTCTTCTTGCCCAGCATGTTCTACAGTGTCAGATTAAAACATTTGCAAGTTCCATTACCCTCCGAGTGGCAGAGACTAATTCTTACATGGTACTTACAAAGCTTTTAAATCAACTTAGATTCAAAATGTAAAACCTTATCAGAATGAAACCTTTCAGGGCAGTTAAAGGGCTGGATGTCACAGTGTCACAATGTCATCTGTCTGGTCTTTTATGGGTCTCACCCAGTCAGACTTAGAAAACAAATCTGTCACAACAGATGGGCCCGTAAAACTGCCTCGTCAAGTCGAACAGAGTCTTTTCTGCCTAAGTGTCCAGCTTGCATATGGAATACAAAGGCAATTTTAACTCAATGTTAAAGATGACGTTCTAATAAGGAGAGTCCATGATTTCCAACACAAGTGATGAGTTTTGTGGAAGGAAAGCACTCAGCTCAAGGAACTCAAAGGAAATATTCAGCCGTCTGTTTCACCTCAGTGGGCTTCCTGTCCTGCAAAAAATAATGTCTAACTCTGGCCAGGCTGGGGCTCTGGCTAGCACCTCAGCCCATTAATGTGGGAACCAGCCCTGGCCTTAACCCTCTCAGGCCTCCATGGACAAGATCTGAGGAGCTGGTTGGGTCCTGGACTGGTTTCTCTCAGAGCTGGCTTTCTAAGGGTTTGGGCATACTCAACACAACTTCGCTGTTAGTATTATCCCATTATCCCATCCCATTATCTATCTATTATCTAACATCACACCTCGTTTTGGCACTGTCAGCTGATCAATTTTTTAATCAAACAGAGCATAGCACTCATACGGAATTTCCAATCCATTTACACCTTGCAATGTTAACCAAAAGACTCTCACAAACTTGATACTTCTTCCTGGCAGGTTCTGATACAGTTTTTCAGAGGCGAGGGTGACCTGGTGTTTTCTCCATGCCTGTTCAAATGTCTCTGCTTTGGCTTCATAGAAGCATAAGGTTGGTACTCTGGAGGCCCAAGGCAAACATGCGTTCAACTTCTACCTTACTGATGTGCTACCTGGCACTGTCCGTTCTGCATAGTCAGCAAATGCCCAGTCAGTGTACAAGTCTAGAATCCTGCCAACTAAGCTAAAATTAAGGGATGTCAGATATAGATGCTACTGTGATGTCACACTAACAAGTGATGAGGACACTAGGACCCACCACACGCACATTATGAGGTCAGATTCTTGGTTGTATGAGTGGGAAAGTCACCTACCACTGAGAATAGAAGGTATCTCTGGTGACTGATGTAGCTGTTACAGGCATAGGCAAGATATGAAAAGCGAAGTAGATGTACTCTCCTTCATGACTAAGGCCACACAGTAGGAAATAAAAAAACAAAAACAATCGCTACGCCAGTACATAGATGTGAGAAATAGTGGCAAAAAAAAAAAAAAAGAATCTCTACTTTGTGAAGGTGGCAGGGTAAATTAAAAAAAAGTGCCACCATGGCAAAAATACCCAAGGGAAGGCCCACCCTGCACATTACATGCAAGACTGAACCAATATTAAAATGATAACATCGAAAATATATTGAAAACATGTTCTGGATAATGCATTTTAGTATTATCACAATGCAGCTGTGGGGCAGCATTGATTTGGCTTGCTAAAGGCACTCATTAGAGACAGCATAATCCCTCATATTTAGATTATTAAAATTTTTTAGTTGTAAATATTCTGGCCTTAGAATGCACTTTGGCAATTAGCCAAAAGCTTGGGCATCCTCAGTAAATCCAAACATTCACAAAACCGTATATATATATATATATATATATATATATATATATATGTATACACAGTATACAATTAGAAATGTAATAAACACCAATACTAACAGGGGTCTTCCCTCAAAGTATGTTTTTCACGAAAATGTGCTGAAAGACCTTTAACGAATTTAAATAATTTAAATACCTTTCTTTAACCGATTCTTGCTTCATGGCTGATGTGGCTAATATTTATAGCCTAAATTTTTTGCCTTGGCAACAGTAAACATCCCTTTCCCCCCCCCCCCCGACAAGTTGTTGTTTCCATTTTGTTGGCCTCAGCACTAAATTACGTTTTATAAGCATCAAGGTCAGACACAGGTTTATAGCCCCCCGGGCCCTAACTTCACTAACACAAGCGGATGATGATAACTCAAAATTATTATTTCTGTCAGCATCTCTGCTTATGAACTGTTAATGTCAAGAGCTTTGTAAACAATCAAAGTCAGAGTTGAATAGCTATTGAAGTGAACTCTTAAAGATTTTTCACTCTTCCCAAGACGAAAAGTACATGAAATTATATTTCAGTTTTTCCCTTCTAACTTAGTAGTTCTTTGGTAATTTGATGGGCACAAAAGAGGGGTGAAAAGAGGGGTGAGTGGGGGTTTGAATCCCAGCTTCAGTTCTAGTACTCCTGGTTCACCAGGTTTGTGGGTAGTTGGAGCATGTTAGAAATGAAAGATAATTTAAATCATTTAAAATAATATCCTGACAGTTTTGCTGGTGACCCCAGTTCATCTAAGAAGCTAGTACTTAGTTTGTCTTTGGCATTAAAGGTGTATATCTCTTTATATAATATATCTGATAATCCCCCCCTCTTGTCTGGGCCGTTGGTATTCCTACTTGGTCCTGGTGCCTTCTTGTTTGCTGATTTTTGCTACAACCGAAATCTTATTTAATCAAGTTTGACTGATATTATTAACCGTAAAACCATGACCTGCTCTGTGAATTTTCAAAAAAAAAAAAGCATTTTTCTTTTTAGAATTTCACACTTTTCACACAAAGTCTTGTCACACAATGTCAACATTGGAGAGGACATGTCCAAATTCAGTGGTTGAATTTAATTCCATTCCAGTCAAAGAAGCCAATTAGTGATAAGAAGAAGCTCTGTGGACCAAAAGTCTTCTTGTTTTCTTCTTCATTAGCACTTTAAACTGTCAGTCAGGCAAACTAATTTTCATAAAACTCTGAAACTGCTATGCAATATGTTGTTGCTAGTCACCCTAACAGAGAGCTACATGCAGTCGGGTGATACTCCGGTTCAGGAATCAGCCTTGTTTAAATCACAACACGGTTGTACATGGTACTTCCTAACCTTAACAGCTTCAGTAAATATTCGACTGCGTAATAGCAGTAATATTATAGTAATATTATAAATAATAATAATATTGTAACATTGTAAACTATAATAATAAGAACAATAATGATAACAATTTTTGATAAGTAATTTTGTGTCACCTGTGCCTCCAATTCCCATTTTCAAGGTGCTTCACAACTACCGAAAGTGTGGATCGATGGTGTCTTCCCACATTTCTGGTTGGATGAGATGATTTCCATTTAGAGGTTATTTTATCGTTTTATGATTTAGTGCCGTAACATATGTGCTCATTCTTTTACACTCCTGTTCCAGCCAACCTACAGTGCTTACGATTTTACAGCTGGATATAAACTGCTGTGATTCAGGTTAAGTGCCTTTCTCTGGGTCACAACAAGCCGTGCTGGAGCATTTAGGGTCTTGATCTATTCCAAAGCCTTAACCACCTGACCACACCCATGCCCCTTTCAGTGTTACAACGAAAAAGTAAACAAAACTAAATGGCGGAAAGGGATCAGAAACATGAGTTTCTGTGTCAAGCCTCTCTACTAATAACACTAACAATACAGAGGCTGCAACCGAAGCTGCACCCACCTGTCCTCTTCTTTGTGAGGCCGAGACAGTTAATCCGTCATATACAGAGGTTAGTGCCAGCTCTTAAAACCCTCCTTTTGAGGAAAGATAGATGAGCTGCTCTGGCCTGTGTAAATCTATAGTGGGGAGAGAGGACTGCCTTCCAAAACAGAGCAGCTGAATACGCACCCACAATATTGGGGGGCAAGTTTGTTTGTCCTTTTATTTATACCGCTAACAGAACTGAGGGTTAATTTCTCAGGATAAGCTCATTTACACTTTTCCACAGCATTATTTGGGGCCCATTAGGCAAAATATGTGTTAATCTGGCAACGGGTAAAAGGCTCTCAATCTGAATGCACTCTGAGCCATATGAGCAGGATTCCACAGGTTCTAATCCAGCTCTTGTCATTAGCAAGTTGTGATTGGTAGAGCACCACTCGGGCTAGGGTGAGCGTAATCTCTCGGGTCGTTGCTAACCAGCTTCTTCTATCCCCTTCCCTGACGCCTGGGGTGCCTGACGTGCCCCTCTTCTCATCAATGCGAGCTGTACTCCTTGCAGACGGGTGGCTCAGAGGCGACAAGAAATGGGAGAGGTTAGTTATACTAGGGGTGGCAGGATTCGTAGCGACAAACCGACATGCATTAGCAGATGTGGAGATTTCAAATCGGGGAGTAAATGCAAAAACTGAATTGCTGATTCTCAGTTTTTTAAAATTTCAATCTTGTTGGTGGTTGGGCCCCTGGGTGGTTGTAAATTCAAGTGGCAGTTTAAAAAAAAAAAACTTTCGAAAAAGGCAGTGTGCGGCCAGGTTTCATGAAGATAGCGTCTTTCTCTGTAACTTCTTTACAAACTGTGTATGAAATTTGAAAATAATCCTGAGTGTAACAAATGTTCCACTACATTCACGATTGTGGAGTGTGGGGTCTGGCAGAGACTCTAAGTTTTTTCATGAGAATTAGTTAATAAACTGTATAAAGACAGTTTTCATCAAAATTACTAATAACGAACAACCATTTAGGTTATGTATCAATGCAGTGCTGTGCCAGTAAAGCAAAAAATTATTTTTCTTGTTTTTGTTTAGTGACTATTAACACTGCTGAGAAAAAAAAAAAAAAAGTTAAAAATCAGTTCCAGCAACGTGGAAAAAAGCCATTCGGATTATGCTCTGCGCCTCGTGGGAAGGGAGGGGAGGTAGCTGGAAACCATCCCGTCTACAACAGACCTGTGAGCCGAAGGCCTGTCTGCAGAGCGGGGAGGCCTGGGACTTTGTGGTGGTCGGGACACTGGGTCCAGTCTGTGGTTGGAATGTGAGGGGTTGTTTATGGCGGCGCCTTCTCGCTGAACGCGTGTGAGGAGAGTCAAGGTCCCTAAATTCGGCCAGCGTTCTCTAGTTTCTCCCACAAACTCAGTCACTTAAACCTCGCCCAAATGTGAAGCTCCTTTGGGCTAAATGACCCACTGAGCACCTTTTAAAACGATAATAAAGACTCATGCGGTGGTGATGATGACAACTCTCACATTTGCACTATTCTATGCAGAATTCAGCATGGATCAATAGTAGCTTGGCCAAAGACCCTATTCTGTCATTATAAGAGTCCAGTTTTTTTATATAGTTTCTGTCGTGAAGACTTCTGAATGAAAGAAACCAGTGAAAGAAACTGATGCGTAAAATTTTATTTACAATCTAAATTCATTGTACAAAACATCCCCATTTAACATCCTTGCAATGTCAAAACACAATAAATGAGCAGGCCTAAAAACATCCATAGTTAGTTCTGAAAGCAGCAGGAAAAAAGGTTCACTTCCCATTCTAAAAGTTTTTTTTTGTTTTTTTTTTTAAAGAAATCAAATCAAATTAATTAATTAATTAATATCAAAAGCAAATCCAACCTACTGTAAAATCCACAAGATTTTGGATAATGGGTAAAATTGAGTGAATGATATTTAAGACCATTTAAATAAACTACAGGTTATATACTTTAAAAGGCACACAATACAAAAAAAAACTAGGTTTTATATTACTGAAACTATACAGAATATATACATTACAGACATAGTCACAAAGCGAACACTATAAGGCTCAGAATCAATTGACCGTTTTCTGGTATTCACAATGATAAGAATTCCAAAAGTGACATTTCAAACAGCAATCGAAATACAAAAGTTCACAAAAATATATAGTGACAAATAGCTACACTTCTTTCTCTTTTTTAACACTAGGAACCAGAAAATGTGCATTATATATATACACACACATAC